>PVKP010020352.1:0-40906 GCA_004027715.1 Plecturocebus donacophilus
GTGATTTGCCTGCCTCGGCCTCCCAAAGTGCTGGGATTACAGGCTTAAGCCACTGCACCTGGCCAAGTGCTGAGATTTTGTAGTCTCAAATTAGAATTGGAAGTATCAATGTGAACTCAATAAATATTTTGTGTATATGTGTATGTAAAGTCATCTCTCGAAATATCATTTCTCATTAAAACAAGGCAGGGCTTCACAGAGAAGTAGCTGATTTCAGATCTAGGGTGCAAATATACAAGAATAACCTTGAATACATTAAATAGCAAGAAAGCTATCAAAGACTAGTCAGGTCATGTAAAGACTCAAGAGCTAACTTGAAGAAATGCCCAAAGATGTAACAATTTGAGCTTTAGTAATAATAATGACCATTACACTGAGTTGAAACCTTTTAAATATATTTAAATCCATGAGTTCATGAAACTTTTTTCAAAAGAGGTCCCTTTTGGAAGATGAAAGAGAACCAATTTATTATCTTATAAATGATAGAGAGAAAGGGTTAAGCATTTGTCTTGCCTTTCATACATGAACTGTATAATTGTGTAGATCAAATAATATAATGGGGGGCAGTGTTATTTTGTGAAAGTATTCAGGCTGCGCACAGTGGCTTATGCCTATAATCCTAGCACTTCATTTAGGAGGCCGAGGTGGGCAGATCACCAGAGGTCAGGAGTTCGAGACCAGCCTGGCCAACATGGTGAAACCCTGTCTCTACTAAAAATACAAAAATTGGTGGTGGACACCTGTAATCCCAGCTACTTGGAAGGCTGAGGCAGGGAGAATCGCTTGAACTCGGGAAGTGGAGGTTGTAGTGAGCAGAGATCACACCATTGCATTCTAGCCTGGGACAGAGCAAGACTCTGGCCCCCCCCCAAAAATAAAATATTTCAACTACTTAAATAAAAAGAAGTAGAATTAGATGATTACTATTTCACAACCACCAATAAACAGATATAAGTATTAAGCATTGATAGTTACTAAGATACTAAAGAGTGCCTCAACCAGACATGATGTGCCTCCTCTAGTTTTGCCAGACTCTGTCCATAGTTTTGCTAAAGGGATTGAAATGGAATCTGATCTAGTCTCCAGATCCATCTGCCAAGTTGCAGAAAATAAAGAGGACAGAGCAACGTGTGGAACTGTCCCGTGGGTGTGCAGTCAGAAATTCAGACTCTGGGAAACTCCACAGATCAAATGGCCTAGATTGTTCCACAGATAAATTACAAGAAAGCAAAGGGATAGGACAAGAGCCTACGATTTAGAAGACTTAAGGCCGTGCCAAGTGGCGCATACCTGTAATCCTAGCACTTTGGGATGCCAAGGCGGGTGGATCACTTGAGGTCAGGCGTTCAAGATCAGCCTGGTCAACTTGGTGAAACCCATCTCTACTTCAAATACAAAAATTAGTCTGGTGTGGTGTCATATGCCTGTAATCCTACTCGGGAGGCTGAGGGCAGGAGAATCGCTTGAACCTGGGAGGTGGAGGTTGCAGTGGACTAAGATCATGCCACTGCACTCTAGCCTGAGCAACAGAGTGAGACTATTTCTCAAATAAAAAACTAAAAAAAACCCAAAAATAAATAATTAAAAAAAGAGAGACTTAAAACATATCATTTTAAAAATGCACAAGACTATAATGTCTAGAGAATGCATAGTTGGGTGGTAAAACTTTTTGAAATACAAGGAGGTAATTACTATAAAAATCAGGCATGTATCTATAGTCCCAGCTACTTGGGAGGCTGAGGCAGGAGATTTGCTTGAACCCAGGAGGTGGAGGTTGCAGCGAGCCAAGATTGCGCTGCTGCACTCCAGCCACCGCGCCCAGCTAATTTTTATTATTTTAGTAGACACAGACTTTCACCATGTTGGCCAGGATGGTCTCAATCTCTTGACCTTGTGATCTGCCCACCTCGGCCTCCCAAAGTGTTGAGATTACAGGCATGAGCCACCACGCCCAGCCTCTCCTTTTAATGTAAATCTAGTTATAACTAATTATTTTAAAATATAAGGCATCTCATTTTAAAACCTAGGTACCATTTGTTTAGGTTTTCTTACTCCAAGTTTTTAAGATAAAATGGTTATAGTTTCTTCCCCTTCTTTTTAAGAGAACCTTTTCATGTATTACCTATGACTTAATAGCTTATTACTTTGAAACACTGTATGATTCAATATTGTGTTAACACTTACTGGAGATGCAAATGATGATATGTGGCATTTTAATGTTCTGGATACATTTTAAAGTCATTTTTCTGAAGACATGCTTTTTTTGGGCCATTTAACTTTGTTATCCTTGAAAGTGCTAAATTTGGGGCTTTTAACTCCTGTCTTTTCTGTTACTGGTGACGCACTGAATCCCTCTCTAAATGGATTAGTTATAACTTCATGACAACAGGTGGTTGGCTGTCTCATGTAGAGAAAATGAGATCTCTTTCTTGGAATTTTCTTAGTAAACGAAAGTTTAAGCATTTTTGCTAGTCTCTGACAGATGGCTTCCTATAGTTCTTGTTAAGATGAGGTACTTAAAGTTCTTTAGAGATTAGACTGATATATGTATACATGGTGTCAATGATTTTTATTTAATGCAGTCAGTTTTTCTAATCTCTTCCTTTTTTTTCTTTAATTTTTTTGGAGGGCAGGTAATGAAAGCGTGGGGTGCTCATGTGACAGCAGTTTGCTCTCAAGATGCCAGTGAACTTGTAAGGAAGCTTGGGGCAGATGATGTAATTGATTACAAATCTGGAAGTGTGGAGGAGCAGTTGAAATCCTTAAAACGGTATGTATTAGAACAATGATCACCCTGGGAATGGGAACAAGAACAGTTGATGATGCAGATCTGAGATGGTTTGGTGGCTTTACAATCATGTTGGATTCTTAGAGAAGAATCTGTGAAAACATTCCATGTCATTAGAAGTTACTTAGGTTGGCTTCTGTTTTAATTCCAGATGTTAATATAACACAGTAACAGCATGTGGATAGGTACTGAGAAAGTTACTTTGCTTACATAGTCTTTGCTAATCTTTAAGTTAACATGCTGGTTTATAAGAGGCCTGAAGACAAAATTGGAAATGTGTTCCCTTCTGTGGCATCTGTCACCACAGGAAGAATATATAGTAGTTCATGAAATACATGATTAGCCCAAAACATAGTTTCTGTGTTTTGGCTTAACAAAGGCTTAAGACAAACACTGTAAGTCTAAATCTTGGTAATGGGAGCACTGTGGATGTTCCCAGTGTGTCTGAATGCCAGGCTGTGGTTTGTCCTGAGGTACCGAACAGGAGTGCATTCAGGAATTCTCTTAGGTCCTGTTGATTCGGGCTTATTCATCTGACCTTTATCCAGCTGACATCAAGCTGAAGCTGAGAACACAACTGAGGAGTATTTGGAAAGCTATTTTACTGCTTCTCTTTCAATGGTTTTCCCTTTTTTGATTAGTTTTCAGATGTAAACTACTCTTGCCCACATTGAGTAGAAATATATTTTTAAATAGAGAAAAAGAAAAAAAGGAAGTAGTTATCACTGCCCACCCTTTCTCAGCCAGTGCCACCAACTCCCAGTGGTAGTTTGGTGGTGCACCCAGGAGCAGCCAACTGTTCAGGTAGCTTCTACTCTTGCCAGGCAGGGTTCCATATACCAGTTACAGTGGTGAACAAGACAAATGCCCATTTTCATGGAGCTTACATTCTTGTTTGGGAGGTTTTAGTGGTAGGTACTCTGAAAAGAAAAATGAAAGGGAATAGACTGGGGCAGAGGCTGTTATAGATAGGGAGGTTACAGAATACCTCATTGAGGAAGCAACATTTGAGTGGAGGCTTTAGTGAGCAAGCCATATGAATAGAATTTGTGTATATGTGTTGCTCCCTGCTATATCCCTCCATCTGGAAGAGTGTAGTAGGTGCTCAATAATATTTATTTAGTTGTTGAGGGAATCTAGGAGAACAATTGTTCCAGCTGGTAAGAACGGCAAACATAAAGCTGCCATGTCAGGAACATGCCTGGCATGTTTAAGGACTATCATTGTCCCTTTCAGAGATTTTTTTCAGTTACCTTCTTGCCTGTGTGTCAGGGCCTAAGCCTCTGTAGGCCCCTTGAGTGAGGACATGACAGGTCTTCGAGATTTGACTTCTAGAAAGCAGTAGTTGTATCTTCTGATGCTTCTAGGAATAGCAACATGATACCGGGCCAAGTCCTGCCTATTCCTCTCTATCTACCTTAAGGTTTTGTTGTTGTTGTTTTGAGATGGAGTCTCACTCTGTCGCCCAGGCTGAAGTGCAATGGTGCAATCTGGGTTCACTGCAACCTTTGCCTCCTGATTCTCATGCCTCAGCCTCCCGAGTAGCTGGGATTACAGGCATGCACCATTATGCCTGCTAATTTTTTTTTTTTTTTTGTAGAGATGGAGTTTCACCATGTTGGCCAGGCTGATTTCCAACTCCTGGCCTCAAGTGATCCGTCTGCATTGGTCTCCCAGAGTGCTGGGACTACAGGCATGAGCTACCACACCTGGCCTACCTTGTTTTATATATGTCTGGAATTTGTCACCAGAGAATAGGAGAACTTGACAGATGGTAGGCTAGAGGATACTCAGTCTAGGCTCCCAAACCTGTGCTACACGTTCTTCCTCGGCACCTCTTCCTGGCAAGTGGTCTTGCTTCTTTTGCTTGTACTTTTCTAGTAGGGGGACCTTCTTATAAATGCAAGCCATTACTTCTTCTTCTTCTTCTTTTTTTTAATAGCTTTAGTTAAAATTGATCTTTGTCATTTCTGCCTGGAGTTTGACCTCTCAGTCTACCTATAAATATATTCCTCCTTTCAAATAGCAGCTTATTTTAGGTATTTGAAATCTTAGAGTTTTATAGCGAGAAGGGGCTTTGAAACCTTCAGTCCAACCCTATGATGCTGTAGTTGAGAAAGTGAAGGGCAGAGGATTTATGAGTTTTTGCATACTCAAGGTCATGCCACCAGTCATTTGTTGGGAGAGCTGGATCCACAACCTGGTCTCCAGATTTCTTCCTCAGTCAATGCTTGTTCTAAATACCAGGCTGCCTTAAGTTTTCTTTAAGTGTCCTCAAATTTGTTCATTCAAAACTTGGAAATGAAGTAGACACTTTTTTAGTGAAAAGAATGGTTATCTATTAAGGTCATTATGCTCCTGCATTTGATATCCTTAGATTTTATTTGCCCATCTTTAATTTAGTTCCATGAAGTACTCAAGATCCACAAAATTGGCCAAAGCTGTTTTCAGGAACTTTAATGTTTGACATCATCCAGATGAATCTGAAGGGAGGAAAGATTTACCAAAGAGGAATTCATCAATGATTTGCTCAATTTATATGCATGTATTCTCTACATAGATCTTTGTTTTCAAAAGTATTTAAAAGCTTCATTAGGTTTTTATCCTCTTTCAGTAGAATATGGTGATTACAGAAGTTTAGGTTAGATATGAGAAGTTGAATATCTACCAGTTCCTGTGGATTCCATTGTGATTGCATTTTTTTGGCATGCCAGAGCAGGCCGTTTCTCCTTTTCCATTGTCCTGATGCTGTACCTGAAGCCAAATGATAGGAAATTACCGAAGCTGAAGAGGATGGTTCCATGAGCATTTCTGACTGTAGAGAGAATAAAAGCAAATTGTTCTTGTAGGTGAAAATCTCATACTTAACTTTCAAGTATCCATGTGCACCAAAGAATATAGTGAATGAAAAGCTTTGCAGTTTTTTACAAATCTTAAGTCAGACTTTCCCAACCTTGGCAACCTTAGTTTCTCAGCTATTGACGTTTTGCTCTGGATAATCTTTTTTGCTGTGAGGGGCTATGCTGCGCATTGTCGTGAGCCAAAATCACTTTCTGTTCAGAACTACTTGCTTAAGTCATTCTAAAGTACTAGAAAATGAAGTGCTTTTATGACAAAAATTAGTCACATTCAACTTACCTTGGAGAAAAGTCATAGATCCAGTGAGTGGGTGTGTTCTTCCTTTCCTGTCAAGGCAGCCACCCCTTCACAGGATGGCGAGGTGCAGCACATTTTGAGACTTGTTACTGAAATAAACCCTAAGCCAACTGGTGCTGGGAGGGAAGGAGGATTGGAGTTCAGTGTAAAGCCTGACAGCGATGTTTTGATTTGGTTCTTCCTCTCCAGGTTTGATTTTATCCTTGATAATGTTGGCGGATCCACTGAAACATGGGCTCTAGATCTTCTCAAGAAATGGTCAGGAGCCACCTATGTGACTTTGGTGACTCCTTTCCTCTTGAACATGGACCGATTAGGCGTAGCAGATGGCATGTTGCAGACTGGAGTCACCGTCGGTTCGAAGGCATTAAAGGTAGGAAGAAGGGTCTTGGTTTGTGACTGCATCCTGCTGCTAGAAATTGGTTTGCCACCTAGCCAGTTTTTCTTCTCTTGGAAGCTACATAAGCACAGTGGCTGCAAGCATGGACTCTGGAGTCACACTGACTGGGTTCACAATCTGACCTCGACTTAGTAGCTGTGTAACCCTGTGCAAGTTGCTAAATGTCTCTAAGCCCAATGTCTTCACCTGTAAAATGAGGCTGATAATAGATCTACCTTATGGCATTGTTGTAAGGATCAAATGAAGTCCATATGGAGACGTGGCACAATGCCTAGTACATAAAAAGCTCTTATTAAATGTTAGCCTTTATTATTACTTATTGCTTCTCTTGATGACATCTGATGTACTATCTGTGCTTCCTTCTTGTCTCTACCTGATGCCCTCTCTCTGTTTCATGTCTAAACACATAGAGTCTCTTGTATATGAAGATGAAAACTTACAGCTGCCGTTTTCATTGTATTGTGGTAGACCAATGATTCCCTGACTGGGGCTTTCAGACCTTTAGAGGTCTATGAGTAAAAGAAGTTGTACTTTTACTTCAGTAAGCCTCCACTCATGCCTTTGCTGGGGTTGTGTCAACTTCTTCTAACACTGCATATTCCGTGTAAATTTGAAACTCCAGCTATTAATGGCATTATGGGAGTTCCTGGGACTTGGTTAGTCAGCCTGACTCTGAAATGGGGCCACTTTTACCAAGGCTATATAGAGCTCAACACTGAACACATCTCACCCAAATGGCACACAATGGTGAGTGGTGGCCTTGGAGATCAGGGCAGATCAGCTCAGTTACCAGACTAATAGCAGAGCTTGAGAGTCTGCTCTCCACTTTACCTTGTAGCCTGTTGTCATCACAGTGGGGACAGAGGCTTTTATAATTTCATGAGATAAACTGGTGGTAATTATAGCTCATTGGTTTAAATTATGAATTAATGTTAATTAAAATGGAATACATGATAGAAAAAATAAAGATAGGCTGGGCACGGTAGCTTATGCATGTTGGGAGGTGGAAATGGGAGGATTGCTTAAGTTTGAGGAGTTTGAGAGCGGCCTGGTCAACATAGTGAGAACTCATCTCTACAAAAAAATTTAAAAATTAGCCAGGTGTGTTGGGGCACACCTATAGTTCCAGTTACTCAGGAAGCTGAGGCCAGAGGATGGTTTGAGCTTGGGAGATGGAGGTTGCGGTGAGCCATGATTGTGCCACTCCACTCCAGCCTGGGCAACAGAGGAAGGCCTTGTCTCAAAAAAAACAAAAACTATTTTTTTAGGCAAAATACTTGAGACTCAGGATAAAGGCAGTAGAAAGTTCCTCAGTGGTGAAAAGGTTGTGAGTCACTGTGTCAATCCAACCAATGCTGCCCCATGTTTGTGAGATGATTGGCTTGATATTTATCTTTAGCATTTTATTCTAGATATTAATTTGGGACCTTTTAGGGGATGAAACTTAGAACTTTGGTCTCTTGAGTTCTTTGTACTAACTAAATACTTAGAGGTCGTAACAAAGAGCTATGATGGAGGAGACCACGACTCAGTTCTTATGAAATATTATAGGTAATACAGATGAACAAACCAAAGCCCTGCCCTGTGGTGTTCTTTATTTCCATTTGATTCAGACAGTAGCCAGAAACAGTGTCCACGGGGGACTTTGTGGTGGAGAAAGGGCTCTTAGCTGTCCTTTGTCTCTTCTTTCTCTTTCACAAAATTTTCCAGTGCTTTAAAAGTAAGTTTAAGTTTTCTATAAGATTTCACAGTTTGTACTCCGGTGAGACCTCTTACAAGTCAACCTTCAGAGTTGTCCTTGAAGAGTAAAACAGGCACAGCTCTCTTCATTCTCTTTTTCTCCTGCTTGAAAGATGATAGTGGTAATCTCATGTGAAAACCTTTTAAGTAGTTTTCAATGTCTTTCTGATTGTGCACGAAGTTAAAGCCTCATTGTCATGCTTCTGACTCTCCTGCCTGCTTTGGTTTACTTTCTGTCTTATAGTGGCCTGCAGGGGGGAAAACACAGACCTCTTGTCGCAGAATGTACAAATTCTGCTATTGCAGACCAAAAGTTTCACTTTACAGAGCCACATGCTGTGAAGAGTTATAGATGTGGCAGTTGTGACCATTTCTGTTCCTTTTTTAATACCCTAAACAGAATTACCAGAATGTTTTAATTGTAGTCTATGAAGCCAGACCTTGGGGAAAAGTATTTGAACAGCTCTTCTGTGATTGTCATTAACTGGATCCACAGTAAGCTTGAGACATTCTCAGTGCTTCTGCCTCTTAGCCACATAAACCTTCAAATGGCTTTTTTCTTTTTCTTGTTTTGTAGAGACAAAGTCTTGCTATGTTGCCTAGGCTGCTCTTGAACTCCTGGCCTCAGTCCTCCCAGCTCGGTCTTCCAAAGTGTTGGGATTATAGGTGTGAGCCAGTGTGCCTGGCCTCTTCTTTTTAAGTTAGTTGCATAGACCGATGCATCCCAACATCTTTCATGCCATGACAGGCATAGAAAATGATAGTATTTGAACAGTACATTGAGGCTGCCTTGGGTAATAGAGATGAAGAAACCAAGCCCTGCTCCTCCAAGACCAGCTTATCCGGAGACTTCTACCTCCGGAGGCTATCCTGAGGGCTAAGGGGAGTATAATAACTCATCACACCAATTCTAGAGTAAACCTGACTCTCTTTACATCTGTTGTCCTAGGGTAATTACTAATGATGAATCCTTTAACTCTCACAGGCTTTCTGGTTTAGATGATAATCTATAGGGTCACTCACCCAGTTAGCCATCCTGGCACGCTCCGTGGGAAGCTTTGCCTAGGCAACTGCTTAGTAGTTTTTTCTTTCTTTCTACATTCTTAAACTGAATTGGTATTGTCTCAGTCTTCCCTCAATAAGCTTCACTTTCAGCACTGAACAAGTATTGGTAGAATACTTTCTATGCGTCAGGTATTTTATATACATTCTCATTTAATCCTTCCAACAATCCTGCAAGCTAGGTGGTGGTACCACCATCCTAAAGGCCAGGAAATGGTCTGAAAGAGGTAGCCTGACCAAAATAACATAACTAAAAAACCAAAACAACACAAAAATAATGCAACTGGTAAGTGCTGGAGTCGGAGGGGTTCCATTGCATTTGCCAGCCTCACGCCATGGTAGTAGCTTAGATCGTACTGAGTGTAAGCTCAATGGAAAAGAAGTCTGAGCTTACCTCACAGTTGTGGGTAGATGTGGAGAAGGCAGCATTGTGGTACTGGCTGACCCTCTACTATCTCAGTTCATTCCCACCTGATGAAGGTTTGGTTGGGCAAGTCATTGAGGTATCATGGAAAACCTCAGCTCATTTGTTGTTTCCATAGTGGCCCACCCTACCTTTGACATGAAAAATAACAATTACAGCCAGGCACAGTGGCTCATGCTTGTAATCCCAGCACTTTGGGAGGCTGAGGTGAGAGGACTGCTTGAGCCCAGGAGTTCAAAACTAGCCTGGGCAACATAGCAAGACCTTTTCTCAATTAGAGAACAAAGAATGGCAATTACAAGTGGCTGTAGAGTGGTCATGAACCCTCTTCGTGTAAGACTTTTACTCATCTTCACTTGGAGAGGTATTGCCCCAATTAGATGGCTTTTATTTGCCGTAACTGTAGGGAAAGATTCAGCCATGATGTATAAGGAACTTTGCACTTTGTTTTGCCTTTAAAGCCACTTTATTCCTGTCAGAGATGGGGAGAAAAAAACAAAACTGTGATTGGGCTTCTTGTCTAAGATCATATTTTGGTGACTTCTTATCCCTAAAACATTTTTTATTTTCGTGAAAACCTCTTTTCCGGTGCCTCTGGGCTTTATTCAAACCTTCGTAGGGAAAGCCTAGAGGTCTCAGCCCCTGATTTCTCCTGGGGAGGAAACCCAGTGTGGAAAACAATTTAGACGATCATTTTAAGGAAAGCTTTCCTGTGCTTACTTGTTCGTCAGTTACAGTTTAGAAAAGGAGCCTGAATGAGGTGGATATGTCTGTTCACTTATTTATGTATTAAACATGTATGGAGCATCCATTCTTTGTCAGTCATTGTGCTAAGGTGCTGTGCACACAACTCATTTTGTCAGCATGAAATGAGAAATCAGTTTGTTGTAGTCAATCAGAAAATGCTTTTTCCTAAATCTGCATTTAGTCAGGTTTTATCTTTTTCTATATTTGACATGTTTTGTTTTCTTCTTTTTAGCATTTCTGGAAAGGAGTCCATTATCGCTGGGCATTTTTCATGTCCAGTGGTCAGTGTTTAGATGACATTGCAGAACTGGTGGATGCAGGAAAGGTACGTGCGCCTGAAAACTGTATTGGGAGCCTTTGTATTTCTAGAGCTCCTCCTGTAGACCTGCCCACTGAGCCTCGTCAGTGGGGACTCCACAGAGGTGGCCTGCTCACCCAGCCTTATGCTACCTTACATGGCCAAGTTTACATACTGTGTCTTTGGTTTTGTCTGCATGGGAGGCATAGACACAGACTGTTTCATCTGCAAAAGAGCTTCTCTCATTTAGTCAAACCCCCTTGGTTTAACAGATGAAGAGGCAGGCCCAGGGATGTTATATGATTCTCCCAGAGACACTTGGTTAGATCATAGCATAGCTGTGATCTACATTGGGCTACTAATATTTCGTCAGGTCCCCAGGTCTCCTGGTTTCTAAGTGGGTATAATAAAATCGAGGGCAAATAAATAGTCCATCTGAGACAGGCAGTGGCCAGGGTGAGGTTGGGTGAGGATTGATGGGGATTTGAGTGAAGACAACAGGCTGGTGTACTGTGACTACGAGTGTCTGTCCTGCTGTGGACTCTGTGGGAACAGGACTGTTGCTTATCATCTGGTTGTCCTTTACCGGATGTTGAAAGGCCTTTCAGGGATTCTGGGGGTTGAAAGCCTCCTCAGCTGCCACCTGTTTATTTGGGTTTTTACACGGTCTAAACCACCCTGATATCCCATGTCTGGAGGAATAACCCAGAAGGTGGTATTCTGGTGCTGATGTTTTTTATGTTTTTGAGAGATTATATGGAATTATAGGATGGAGAACTTTGAGACGGTTGTGTGAGATCATAGATAGAGTGATTCTCATTTTACAGGTGAGAAAGCCGACTCACCAAGAAAAGGCCATGCCCAAACTTGCAGAAACGGGCGGAACCAAGCTGCATTCTTAGTGTTTGAAGCAGCATACACCATCTTATCTTTGTCACTTTGCAGAGGGCAGGGAATGGAGCTAGAGCAGGCCAGCATTAGCATTATGTGAACCACTCTGAGACATTTGGACAGAGCCCCTGGAGGTGGGCTTTCTTCTTCTGGCTCCTGCCTCTTGCTAGCATATTTCATCTTTCCATTTTGATTTTGGAAAGGAATGTTTTTGGGAACTAATGGCTGCTTTTTATGTATTTAGGGTTTTTCTTCTTTCACAGCCAAGGAACTATATAAGATAGAGGATGGCCTGTTACTATTTCCCAAATATTTGGGTTCCAGGCTTACGTGTCTTTTCATGGACTTCTGAGTTTTGGTGTGTTCTGATAGGGACAGGAGCTCAGTGTTATTGTGACTGTGTAACTGCTTCTTTGTAGGGTTCTCCCACATCCACAGGAATGCTTATTTTATTTCTAGGAAGGAGAGAATGAAGTATCATCAAGTAAGTGCTTCATGTGGTTGGAGCCCCATTATTAGAGAGGTCTTTGTCCTCCAGAAGTCCAGATTGTGCTGGTCCTGGTATCTGCTCCAGGCTGTCCACCTGCTTACCACTCTCTTTTGTATTCAAAATACTGTGACTCTCTCTCTACCTGGAAATTACTGTTTACCCAACAGAGATGAGAGGTGACTTGTATATATCTATCTATTACAATTGGCAGATAACTGGTAACGGCTAAAATAGAACCAGATTTTTAAAACGATGTCCTTGAAGTATTTTCCAGGACATTGAGTGAGATGTTCCTTGGGCTTTGATTCTCGTCTCCTACACAGGCTGTTTGGCCTTGGGAATCATTCCTGACAGTGAAGGGTTCTGGGACCGTGAAGTTGGAATGTGACAGTGGATACCTTGATGAGGTCAGCTCTCTTGTCGTGTCCCTGCTTCTGTGTGGGTGTGAGAGTCCATTGCCTTTTTATCCTGGGAAATTGGAAAGAATAACACAATAGATCTGACTTATATGTTGTGTGGTTAGCTGATATTTGTTAAATTGGAGGAGCATATTTAAATTCTTCCACGCTTTGGCTGAGCACTTAATGATTCTCTTTAGCAGGTAACTGTTAGAAGAGCCACAGTTGTTTTTTGATAGTGTAAAGCTGTGAAACAACAGAGCCCACTCTTTTAAAATACTTGTAACTTTGAAAAAATACATTCATAAGGTTCAAAAACCCTAAAACTGGACAAAGTTATTTCAAGAAATCTTCTTTTGACTGCTATAACTCAGTCACTAAGATTCTGCTTGTCAGATGCAACCACTATTACTAGTTTCTTGGGCATTCCGAAGATACTCTATCAAAACAGGAAAAAACAGTGTTTTTCCTTTTTCTCTCCTTTCTTTGTTTCCTAACACAAATGGATAATGTACTGTTCTGAAACCTGCCTTTTAAAATTTTTTTTCCTAAAACAGCACATCTTCAACTTTATGTCAGGATATAAAAGCTTTTTTATTCTTTTTTTGTTAACAGCTACATAGTATTGTATGGGTGTACCATAATTTGTTTAATTCAGTCTTTTGCCAATAATGCTTCAGTGAATAACCCAATATTTATGTTTAGTACCTAATTGGGTATATAACCATTTCTTTTCATGGAAATGGAATTGCTGAGTCAAAAGATGTGTGCATTTATAATTTTGATAGATTTTTTTTTGAGACAGAGTCTTGCCCTGTCGCTGAGGCTGGAGTGCAGTGGTGATCTCAGCTCACTGCAAACTCTGCCTCCTGGGTACAAGCGAGTCTCCTCCCTCAGCCTCCTGAGTAGCTGGGATTACAGGTGCCCACCATCACACCTGGCTAATTTTTGTATTTTTAATAGAGACTGGGTTTCAGCATGTCGGCCAGACTGATCTCGAACTCCTGACCTTGAATGATCCACCTGCCTCGGCCTCCCAAAATGCTGGCGTTACAGGCATGAGCCACCACACTTGGCCTTTGATAGATATTAAAATAGACAGCTTTTGAACATCTAGTACTTATACTTAGTGTCTAGAATTTCTCTTGTGACCTACCTTCTAGGCCCCTTCTCTCTTTCTTTATCCATTATCTTACCTTCTGAACCATTTTTACCTCATTAGAGACTTGTTTTTAAGAATGTGAAGATCTGGTACTTATCACTTGTGATTTAAACTATCTTAATAAAAATGGAATTTGACTTGGGTGTGGTGGCTCATGCCTGTGATTCCAGCTACTTAAAAGCCTGAAGTGACAGGATCACTTGGGCCCAGGAGTTCAAGACCAGCCTGGGCAACATAGGGAGACCCCATCTCAAAAAAAAAAAAAAAAGAATCTGGATTAATGAGTATTACTGATGGAGTCAAATTCTGCTTGTTAGCCTTGCATGCCCCAGTAAAAATGGAGAAGCCACCGAGTTAATATCCACAATATTGAACACTCTCTGTCAATCCATTAATAGCATCATCTTTCTGCTTTCTTTATGAATACCAACCTTATCTTTGCTTTCTCCCAGTGCAGCACTCAGTAAATGTCTTTGGAATTAAGGTTTCCTGCCTTTAATGTGCTCACTATTGTCAGGCTCAAAAGTGAAGAGGAGCTGAAATTTCCTAAGTACGTGGGGACCTTGCAATCTGTTTTTCCTAGAGACCTGATCTAAGGCATTATTTTCACATGACTGTCATCACGAAGGCTTATGTATGTAGTAGGACTCCATAGTCATCCTATCTGGGCACAATTTCAGTGTGAATTTTAAGTTACCTAGTATTTTCATTCTATCTTAGATAAGTGGTTGCAAACTGTAGCCTGTGGGCCACATTCAATCTGAGGCCTGTTTTTGCACATCCTCTGAGCTAAGAATGGTTTTTACATTTTTAAAGATTTGCTTAAAAAAAAAAAGAACTTAGACCATTGAAGCCTGCAAAGCCTAAATTATTCACTATATAGCCCTTTACAGAAAACGTTTGCCAATCAGCCAATCATTATCTTAAACTAGTAGTTAGATGTTTTGTTTTGTTTTGTTTTGTTTTGAGACGGAGTCTTGCTCTGTCCCCAGGTGACTGCAGTGACATGATCTTAGCTCACTGCAACCTCTGCCTCCCAGGTTCAAGTGATTCTCCTGCCACAGTCTCCCAAGTAGCTGAGACTATGGGTGCATGCCACCACGCCCAGCGAATTTTGGTATTTTTAGTAGATACAGGGTTTCACCATGTTGGCCAGGATGGTCTCAATCTCTTGACCTCATGATTCGCCACCCTCAGCCTTCCAAAATGCTGGGATTACAGGGGTGAGCCACTGGGTCTGGCCTTTTTTTTGTTTTTTTGTTTTTTTGAGACAGAGTTTCACTCTTGTTGCCCAGGATGGACTGCAGTGGTATGATCTCGGCTCACCGCAACTTCTGCCTCCCAGGTTCAAGCAGTTCTCCTGCCTCAGCCTCCCGAGTATCTGGGATTATAGGCATGCACCACCACGCCCAGCTGATTTTGTATTTTTAGGAGACAGGGTTTCTCCATGTTGGTCAGGCTGGTCTCGAACTCCCAACCTCAGGTGATCCGCCCGCCCTGGCCTCCCAAAGTGCTGGAATTACACTGAAATCCAGTCACACCAAGCTCCAGTTTACAGAATAGGCAGAGGAGGAGCTGCTCTGTTGGTGAAGTGGTGGCAGGGAGTGACCTCCCCTGCAAATGTTCTCTTTCCCCACCGCTGCTCCACACAGCCAAGGAGCCCTGGGCTCTTGGACACTGGCTTGCAAACCACTGTTCTGGGCATTCTCAAAAAGAACGATTTATAGTTAGCCCCTTAAGTATAATGGGTTGGTACTGACATGCCTTGTGCCTACAGTTTATTGGCATTTTCTCTTAAGCACAATTAACAGTTCCTGTTTTCATACTATTTAACACCCTTATTTTTTGGTGGGGGAAGATATAGCAAAAATTCTATTCAAGTCATGCATATGTCATTGATTAGCATACTCATAGACTAGAAAGAGGAAAACCTTACACTAGTCTACTGTCTTCATCCCTTCATCCCCCATCCTGCTGTGATGTCACATTTGAAGGGACAGAGGCCCTAAGAAATTAAATGATGTGCTCAAGGTCATATAGTTAGGCAGGGCCCAGGTCTCTTGACCCTTAGGACAGTTCCTTCTACAGCCTTCATTGTTTTCTGCTTAAATCATCATCCCAACATTGTTACATAGAGTTTGAATTCTTGGTATTTTACTCCATCATTTTGTATTTCTCAATATCTTTCAGGACTGAGAGGAGGTGGTGGTGAGGCAGTCTTCAGATGATTGCTGCTACTAAGAAGCACTGTGTAACTGTTTTGAAGGAAAATATTTATACATATTTTCTTATATATACATGTATTAGTTTTCTATTGCTGTAACAAATTACTACAAATATGGTAGCTTAAGACAACACACATTTATTATGTTATAATAATAAGATTTTGGTCAGGAGTCCAAAATGGGTGGGCAGGGGGCTGCATTCCTCCCGGTAGCAGGCTGTAGGGGAGAATCTGTTTCCTTGCCTTCTCCAGCTTCTAGAGGCTGTACCTCGCTTGACTTGTGGCTACATCACTCCAGCCTCTGCTTCTGTTACCACATCTTTGACTCTAACCCTCCTGCCTTCCTCTTGTAGGGACCTTCAGATTACACTGGGTCCATTTGGATAATCCAGGATAATCTCTGCATCTCAGGATCCTTAATCACACCAGCAAAGTCCTTTTGCCATGTAAGGTGCCATATTCATATGTTTCGGTAATTAGGATGTGAGTTTCTGTGGGGGCCATTATTCTGCCTAACACAATGTATACAATACCTCAAAAGGACACAAAAGAAACTGGAGATATTGGTTGCTCCTGAGGAGGGAAACTAGATGGCTGGAAATAAAGTATGGGAGGAAGGTCTTTTTTTTTTGAGACAGGGTCTCACTTTGTCACTCAGGTTGGAGTGTAATGGTGTGATCTCAGCTCACTGCAGCCTCTACCTCCTGGGCTCAAGCAGTCCTCCCACCTCAACCCCCCATGTAGCACTACCCAGCACTACTTCTTGGACAGGTATACCCCTAACCAGCTAAATTTTTTGTAGAGGTAGGGTTTTGCCATGTTGCTAAGGCTGGTCTCGAACTGCTGAGCTCAAGCGATCTGCCTGCCTCGGCCTTGCCAAGTGCTGGGATTATAGGTGTGAACCACTGCACTTGGCCAGGAAGGTCTTTTCATATTAAGCCTTCTGATGTTAGGAGCTTAATGTTCACAGGTAGATTCAAAATCTTAGATGTCAGCCAAGCAAGTGATAGAGATTTCTCAGTTTATTTCTTTATTTTAGCCAGCATCAGAATAGTTCCTATGCAGCATGTTTGAGTTCAATTCAAAGCATTTACCAAAGGCCCACTAGCACTTCTTGACCCAGTAGATGGTGGAGAAATGTGTTGGTCACACTGAGTTGCTTTTTGAGCAGGACTGTCCTCTAGAACTTTCTGCAGTGATAGAAATGTTCTTTGTCTGCAGTATTCACTATGGTGGCCACTAACTAAGCCACTCGTGACTACTGAGCACTTGAAATGTAGCAAATGCAACTTGAGAGACTGACTTTTTATTTATTTACTTTTGATTAATTTAAATAGTCATGTGTCTAGAGGCTACCATATTGGACATTACAGCTTCAGAGAAAAATGTAATGAGTTCGGAGGTAGGTGATTTTCCAGGCCTGTCTTGAATAGCTGGGCTCTCATTTAGCAATGAAGTACATTCTAAACTTTAAGTCCTTATTGCCACTGGATTGTGATTAGGGACTGAATCCCTATGACCACTGGAAGAGGGCTGCCTTGCTTGATGTGGCAAGTTTCTCATGGATCTCATGGCCTCAATGCTTCTGAAGTTTTTCTGATGCTACTGAAATTGTTTCTATGAGGAAATTTATATGGGGTTTCTCTGCTCATCTTCTGGCTTTCGGAACTACATGTTTTAGGAGTACCTAGGGACAAGCCCCGGATGCTTTCCCAAATGGGCACATTTACTTCCTTGGAGTTCCCCTGCCCACCATCCCCCTCCCATCTCACCCCATCTTCCAGTTCTGAGTGCCATCTGGGGCAGGAAGTTTCCGAGAAACAGCAACTGAGAGCAAAATTCACCTCTTCCTTTTGTCCTCTTCTTATCTAAAGGTGGACTAAGTCCCTTTCTTCCCCTTTACCCCAACCTTGGAAATACTGAACCTATCGCAGAGGTCAGGGGCATACCTGTCCAAGAGGTAGTGCTGGAACTGCAGTCCTGGTGCCTGTCCACAGGTATGTGGATTTGGACTCAGACCAGGAGCCCTTAGATCTTCCTTGGTGTTTGCCACCTGTCAGCGTCCCCTCACACACCTCACCCTCTGAGACCTGCAGCCTCTGTGCCTGGTGGAAGAAGAGGCCAAGGGTCTAGGAAAAGAAGTGGAACAGACTTTGACTCCCCAGATTACATCCATCTCATGCAGTAATGACGTTAGGAGTCCCGCGTCCTTGTTTTGGCTTTGCTGTTGACAGCTCTGATCTTGCACTTACCACTCAATCACTCGCACTTCAGTTTCCTAGCCTGTCAAAAGAGGCCCACTCAGATATGTTAACTCTACTGTTTTGTGATTCTCACTGGGAAAGCGGGAATTGAGGGAAAACTTCTGCCTGCCGCCATGCCTGCCTAGACAGTGTCCTTCTTCCCAGCAGCCTCATGCTCTTGCAATAGTGAGAGGTTTTCTGTACTGTCTTCCCCTCAAGCGTTAGAGCAGGTTTTTGCCTTAGTGGGAAAGAGGATTTGCCCAGCAGCTGGTAAGCAGCAATATTCCAAGGCCACGTCCAGAGAGGTTGAGGTTCCCGTTGTCCCTACGTTCTCACAGAAGGGATGTCAGGCAGCAGGTGCCAAATCTTGGGGCTTGGCTTGGTTCAGCCTTTGTTTCAGGGATGCAGGGCACAATCAGGACCCCACACTTGGATCCAAGACTGAATGAAGGCTGCTGCTGCGAGCTTGTCCTGGCCGGCAGTGAGCCTCATGTGTCTGCGTAGTGGGAAGCATGGTGTTGAGCCTGCCCGCTTTATAACAGGGCTCCCTGTGCCAGGTGGACTATAGCAGCGTCATCACATAAACGTCCCCACTTCACTGCGAGTAACCTTTCTTTCCCCCGTCTGGATTTTAATTCTGATCCCTTTGTCCTTAACAAACAAGTATTCTAGGTCTGATGTGAGGCTGTACATAGACACTCTCTCATTATCCAGTTAATCTGTGTTTGCTGTCATGGATTTGGCCAACAGTGGCATTTGCCTGCCTTCAATTCGAAACCCTTTTTTCCATTGTCACTTACGGGAATTGCTGAATGACTCATTATGCCGTGGTCAGCCTTCTCGGGTTATTTGCCACAATAGGCCTGACCAGCCAGATTAAAGTGTGCAGTAACAGCAAGCTGCCTGTGTCATCAGTTCAGGATCTGTGTCCCCGATCAGAGCTCTAAGTTGAACATAGCTAGATGAGCCTAGGCAGCTCATTCTGGAGTTTGGCCTGTTTTGTGTACCTGCTCTGGATTAGTGCCTTAGGAGGCAGACACTTCGTGAGTCTGTGCAATGGATGGGTATGTGCACGGTACAAGTTAGGGATCCCAAGAATAAGGTAAAAGGCTGGGTGAGTCCCACTTTAGGGTATATGCAGATCACGGGGGAAGCATTGTCTCTGCCCCAGCCCTATAGGTTCTGATGTAGCTGTTCTAACAGGAGGCCTTGGACTCTGCATTTTAAGCATGGCTTCAGGTGATTCCTTTTCCAGGTAAACAGCATCCTGAAAACAGTGTCCCAGGGGCTTTGGGGGAGTGATGGGTTCAGGTTTCATGTAGGACATACAGGAAACATTTTTTTTTATTTGAGACAGAATCTTGCTCTGTTGCCTATGCTGGAGTCCAATAGTGTGATCTCACTGCAACCTCTGCCTCCTAGGTTCAAGCAATTCTCCTGCCTTAGCCTCCCAAGTAACTGGGATTACATACAGGCACGCTCCACCACACCCAGCTAATTTTTGTATTTTTAGTGGCAATGGGGTTTTGCCATGTTGGCCAGGCTGGTCTCAAACTCCTGACCTCACATGATCCACCTGCCTCAGCCTCCCCAAGTGCTGGGATTATAGATGCAAGTCACCGTGCTGGGCCAGGAAACATTAATGCATTCCATTCTGTAACATTAATGCAGTCCACCCTAAAGTTGGACTCATCACAGCCCTTTCTTTGCCTTATTCTTGGAGAGAATGGAAGACAATCATCTCATATTAACTGCCAGCTCAGAGAAGTTAATAGTGGCTGTGGTGGTGAAGATTCTGAGGTCATGCTCAGCTTGCAGGGGCTCAGCAAGTAGTGATGTCCCCATATGCGTGGATGGCACCCGTGTATTGCACATCTGTGATCTTGGTGGCTGGATGCAGGGCCTAGAGACCAGGTCCTCAGCTGGCACAAGGCAGGCAGGCCAACATGCCGGCTGTGATAAATCCCAATAGTCCTTGGCCACCTTTCCCTTCCTTTAAGGTTTTAGGGGTAAGTGTAGACAGCAGCAGATGCCATAGGAAAGGCTCATTGCATAGTGGTGACAGCAGACGATGGCACCAGATTGAATCCTGACTCGCCATTTAGCAGAAGTGTGACATTGGGCAACTTATTTAACTCTGTCTTGATTTATTCATCTGTAAAATAACAGTATCTATCTCAAAAAATGGTTATGGGGATTAAATGAGATGAAATCTATAGAGCCCCTAAAATAGTATTTGGTACATAGGCCAGAATGTGCCAGCTATTGCTTTTATTATGAGCTTATTGTGATTTGTGGGTACAAAAGTATTTCCAGCTTTTTGAAGAAGGGAACTTTTGGAGTCTAAGATGCTCTTCTGGTGGCTGGGCTGTGAAATTCATCCAAGAGGAAGGTTCATCAGATGCGTCTGAATGTCACAAGAACACTTTTTCCTCTTGTAAAAGGAAAAGCGTTGTAAAATCTATAGTTGGCTTATGCCTTCTGATAACTTATCCCTGCCAGTGGAGCTATGGGAGGCAGGCCACTGAAACCCAGTGAACAATTATGATTTTTGCTTTAAGTTTTGAAAAGGAAGAATTTAGTTGGATTTTTGCATGGAGAGAGAGGCTGTTACCTGGGACCTAGTTTCAGAAGGAGGTTTTGGCCATACTGATAGTACAGTGAAAAGACCCAGCAGCATTTAAACATTTATGAACTGGCTGGAATGGCTTTCTTGTAAATTGTAACCAGCTGCACCGTCGTTTAGCAAAGCCTGCCAGGGCAGCTCCAGGGCCAAGTATTCCTGAAGTCCAGGAAGCTCACCTATGGTGCTTTTTTCCCCGCTTACCTTATTAGTTTTCACCTAAGTGACACTGATTAAGCTCCTACTATATGTCTAGCATGATGCTGGGTGTTGTGGGGGATGCAAACGAAGTGACCTAGTCCCCTGTCCCACAGGTTACTTTATGCTCTGGTTGGGCAGATATACCAAACACTTAACAAATTAAACACACACACACACACACACACACACACACACACACACACACACACACTCTCTCTCTCTCTCTCTCTCTCTCTCTCTCTCTCCATGCACTCTCTTTAAAGAATTTAAGGAGCCAGGCGGATACATAGAGCAAGGACCTTGGGATGCCTCTTTGGTATCTACCGTACACCACAGTGGCTGAGATATGTACTCAGCTGTAACAAGTGCAGATTGAGGAAGGCCACGTGGTTCCTGTGGTAGCTGAAAGGAACAGCACATTACAAACTGGGGCATGAGGAAAGACAGTGTGAGACCTGGCGGTAGAGTTTTCAAAGGAGAGGCATTTCTGGGCTGATTGACTCATACTAGCAGAGGCACAAACATACCATGTCGAGAAAATGAGAGATAGACCGTTTTGATAAAGTGTGGACTGTGAATTAGGGCTGAGTCAGGATGGGCATGGTCTTCAAATGCCAGAGTGGGAACTGTTGAAGGGTTCTGAGTAAGAGAGTGACAGAACAGCATGGAGAAGTAAGACCGGGCAGTGGGGTGGGAGGGGCCTTAAGGAGAGACGCAGCAGTGAGGCAGGTGTGGAGGCAGTCTCATGGCTCGTGTGAGAGCCTGACCTGGGTCCACTGGAGAGAGACTCAAGAGAGACTGGCTTGAAGGGGCACTGTGAAGAAGGGAATTACCAATGTCATCTGCTTTGGAAGATGAAGTTTTTTATATTCACCGGTCAATCTCTTATGTTTTACAGATCCGGCCAGTTATTGAACAAACCTTTCCTTTTTCTAAAGTTCCAGAAGCCTTCCTGAAGATGGAAAGAGGACACGCACGAGGAAAGACTGTAATTAATGTTGTTTAAATAAATACGCAGTTTAGTGATTGTTGGCTTTCTTATTTGGTAAGTGCCTGTGTGCCCAAATTTTTTTCTAGCCATCCCTTTCAAACATTTTTTTCCAGATTAGATAAATTCCATGATATAAGCTTTAAAAAACAAATACACTATTTTGGTCAGTAATTAATACGAAAATAGCACTTGGACTTGTCTGTAGTCAATAAAAATTCCAGATTGTTTTTTTCAAGCTGTTCTTTCACACGGGCTTTGCAGGTTCCTGTGGCACCTTCTATTTTACTAGCTCAAATGACTTTATTGTCTTTTTTGAGATGGTCTCACTCCGTCACCCAGGCTGGAGTGCAGTAGCATGATCACAGCTTACGGCAGCCTTGACCTTAAGCAGTTTTAATGCTGCAGCCTCCCAAGTAGCTAGGATTACAGGTGTGCACTACCACACCCAGATAATTTTTTGTATTTTTAGGTTTCACCATGTTGTCCAGGCTGGTCTCAAACTCCTGGGCTTAAGTGATCTACCCACCTCAGTCTCCTAAAGGGTGGGGATTACAGGTGAGCCACCATGCTGGGCCTGATCGTCTTAATGTTTGTAGAGTACTAAAACTTTCAGTGTCTGCATGGATGTCGGCATGAAGAGGTAATTTAAAGCTGGTTCCTTCTTAAATTCATCACTGAGCACCTTTCTAACCAGCCAAGGTTTCCTTTTTTGTTCCTTCACCATAACGTGGTCACCACAGCTCTTAAAGTTCTAAATCTCTTAGCGTCATATATAAAAATCTGACTGGTGATTCATTTGTTTATGCTCTTAATATTGAAAGATGAGGGCACAGTTTCTAACTTTTTAAAACCCTTACATCTTGCATAAGGGTTAGGCCTGTTTCAGCAATGGAAACATGCTTCTCCGAGGGCTTTTCCATGGAAATTGCAGCCATTCCAGTGGAACCCAAAGCTTGCCACTTTGATGTCAAATGTTTACATTTAGGTATCTCACCTGTCAGCCCGTTGCAGTATATGCTTTTGAATCTCTGTTCATTCATGGTAAGTGTTTTTACTTCCTAATATACTCATCCTCAGTATTGCACCTGAAACACTTGCTTTTAACTTGATGTAGACCTGTTTTGAGATTTCTGCTTGGTTTGTTCCTGTTAGACACTCATTTGGTAGCATGTATGTTAGATGTAAGCTTTTCTTTAGAATTGCTGGTCTGGTCTAACTACTGATTTATTTCAAAAGAAAAAAAATGTGATTTTCCAGCTGTAAATACCAGCTGCTCTTGACTTCCATCTGGAGCAGCCTCAGCTCTTTTCCTGGAGGGCTCCCAGGTGGTAGTGGGAGTAAAATACTTGAGCCAGGACCTCATTCATCATCGTTTACCACTCTCAGAAACTGTGGAGTTTGGAAAGAGGGTGGTCAGCTGTTACACCAGCACCCCTCAAACCTGCTTCATCCTAATCAGGCAGTTGTTTCTAATCTGCTGGCTGACTCTGAAGGGTTAGATGAGGGCCACTGAATGCACTCTCAGATTTCATCAGCATAGTTAACCAGAAACAAGTTTATTTAAGAGATCAGTTCAGCACAGGCTACTGTAGAATGTCTTACCCCACCATATTGTAATGGTATGCACAATAAGGCCTAAAATCAGAGCTATACATCTAGGAACAAGACAGACATGGTGGATGCTGTTGCACATGTGCCAATACTATTATTTCAAAACAAACTATTCTAATGAATGACCATAACTGCCTACCATAGACTCCAGAGCTGATCAGCATTTTGGAATTAGAAACACACTTGAACAGATGGAAAGGAAACAAGTTGTTCTACCTGTGACAAGAGCACGTCATTGAGTGATGACAAAAAGAGGAAGGAATATATTCAAGGAAATGCTTAGCACTTTTGTTTAAAGCTGGAACCCACTGTTTTGAACAGCAGTGTATGGGCCAGTGTCTTATCAGCAGTTAAGCAGTCTGTTTACATTCTTGAAATGCTTACTGCAGTTGAGGGTTCCAAGATTGCTTGAAGATTGATTTGATTCCAGTCAAAGCATGAGTTCCAAGACTTGACCAGCAACATCCCTGAAGGTCTCTTTTCCTTCACTTTCTGGGGATAATTAATTGCTGGTCATCCTCTTGAGCCTTTCACACCCCATTTAGCGGCCACAGTGACCCCAAGACCTGAGGCTGTCCACCAACAGCTGTAGCCCGAAGCATGGCTGTAGAACACTGTAGGGAAGGCAGCCCCATGCAGGCCACGTGCAGATGCAGCTGGATAGGAGGGCAAGAAATGAGGCTAAAAATATCTGAGTTTAGCAAAAAAAGTATGTAACATTGCTTCAGCACTTGTAGATGAGTAACGATGGCTCATAAATTAGGTCATGATAATAGTGTTCCAGTAGCAACTATAAGAAAGGCATTAGACAACACTCATTTGTGATATTCTAGAGCAGCCCATGGATGAGTTAAAATAATTCAAATCCTGGCTGGGTACAGTGTCTCAGGCCTGTAATCCCAGCATTTTGGGAGGCTGAGGTGAGCGGATTGCTTGGGCCCAGAAGTTCAAGGCCAGCTTAGGCAACATGATGAAACCCCATCTCTACAAAAAATACAAAAATTGGCTGGGCATGGTGGTGTGTGCCTGTAGTCCCAGCTACTTGGAAGGCTGAGGTGGGAGGATCACCTGAGCCTAGGGAGGTAGAGGCTACACTGAGTTGTGACTGTGCCACTGCACTCCAGCCTGGGTGACAGAGTGAGACTGTCTCAAAAAATAATAGTTCAAATCCTACTCATAAGTGTTATCAGACTTGGACATTAAATTTTGTAAATGTTTTAATTTTCAATATTAAGGAAGGTAGTATTTTGTTTGTACCTAGAGTTCCTTAAATGTCTGAATACCTAAGGCTTTCCCACTTTGCTATGCAGCACATTAAAAGGTTCCAGAAAGCTTTTAAGGCCAAGAACCAAAATTACAGGCCGAATAAAGAATTTCTTCTTAGATGCTAAACAGTTCTCTATCTTTCAAACTTGAGCCTTTATCTTACCCTTTAAAGTGTAAGGGCTTTTTGTAGGTCCACAAAGTTGGTAAGTTTGTTTCAGTTCTCTCCTGTCACTATCTTTAGACATAATTTAAAATGTACACAGTCTTGAAGTCTTGATACAACATTTTAAAAAAATCACCCAGAAGCTGCTAATTAGGCAATCTGTTTAAGCAGCTACCAAAAGTGAATGAAGGGCAAGAAATGAAAGGAGGACAAATTATCGGTTTAAAGCTGTGATAGTCTTTTGAAACGATGAGTAAGTTCTCTGAGTCATGGCAGTGTGATTTAAGGTTGAATTTGGAATCAGTGAAGAAAGAGTCGATCAAGTTTCCAGTTGGCTCTTCCGTCAGCATTGTCCTTTTTAAAAAACAAGGTGGCTGGAAGGACCTCCAGGAGATTTTCTTCCTTCTTTGTTCAGGTTTATAGAACCATGGCTTCCCACACTTGTGTAAACTTCTCTTTGCTGACAGTGTTGAGGATAATGTGATTTTGATCATACTGTGTACCCCCTAAAAGAAAGAAAGGAACATAATAAAAGATGAATGTGCCCATGGGGAAGGGTCTACAACAAACACAATTTATCCCAACACCAGTAAAGCAAAAGTAAACAAGTAAAGAAGGTATAGAACTGCATGCCTCAAGGAGGCAAAGCAGGGAGGGAAGCCTGAGCCCCTGTGGGATGAGAGGGTCAGCCTGCCATGGGTGAATCTGTCCAAATCCCATCAGGGCACCAGCACCTTCACACAGGATAGCCACCTCACAGGCTCCTTTTCCTACCCAGTTCTTAAGAGCTAGTTCACAGTCACTGTTACAATGTCTGAAATTCAAGAGAACAAGGAAAACTCGAGAAGAAGGGAAAAGTAGCAGAGAGACTAAGATATATTTGGTGGTGAGATGGTGGATTCGAGACACCAGCTAGGAAAAAGCAGGCCGACCTGGCAGCGGTGGAAAGGAGGGAGGAATGGTTATGGAGGAACAGCGTTTGCATGAACAATGAAAACGGGCTGTGTGAGGTCAAAGGAGAGGTTTGGATGACACCCAGAAGTACACAAAGGGACAGGGTAGCATTCTCACTACTGGGGCCTCAGCTGGTGGATAAAACTTCGTAGCATTTAAAATGCTGAGTGCCACTGTATTGTAAAAGTATCATCATGAACTCTCTAACTTCCTTCTACCAGAATGTAAGATTTCCAAAGGTGCTTACTGGATGTTTCAGGTACTTTAGTGCTAAAATCAGCCTCATGGCTTCTTTCTTTGGAGAAGTATCATTAACAAAAGCGTTATCTAATTTTCTTTTTCCAGTGTGGAATAAAGATCCCTTCACATGCCTATCCTTTTCTAGCATAAGCCTCAGCACCAAGGATATATCAATGAAGTTACCATCAAAGTAAAAATCTGTGCATTTTGATGCAGGGAGTGACTGGTATTGCAAGCATGCTTCCTCCTTGGACCAAGAAGAAATAAACATTCTTTTCTTTTTTGAAGCATTTACAAAACATGAAAAAGGTTTGAAAATTTACACAATAGATCTAGGTATTATAGTTGAGGACGGAAATCGTTTCTTCTGCTCCTCTTGTAAGACACTGATTTATCATCATTGATAATCTACAGCCTCTGCACAGCTAGATGTGTGGCTAGATGTACTACAGAATACAAAGGTAAGGCGCTTTGAGCCTTTTTGTGTAAGTCTGTAGCAGTAGGGAAAAAATGTTGCCACTACCAGCAAACCCTACCCTCTGCTGAGACAGACACACACACAGCATACTCCACTGAAATTTCAGGAAGTATTAAAGTCAGTGTCTTCCTTTCTCATTCTTCAATATTATAGTATGTTACAATACTTTTTGTATTTTAAGAGTCTCTTTTGTATTTTAAAAGTACCTTAAAATACTTTCACATAAATTCAACTAGAATCATGAGACTAGAAAGTTCTTGGGAAATGATTTGATTCATTCTCTCGCCTTTGGAAAGTATTTAAATTGTCCAGACTTCATGTTTTTTAAAATGAACATGAATCAGCTTCCACTGTTGTTACAAGGTGTGTGGTCTGAAATAGTACATGAATGTCTACCAGAAGAACTCAATCCCCAAACACAAGGAGATAAGCTAGATGTGTGATATAATAACTCTTACAGCAATTTTAATAGATAACAAATGGTTCAGTAGTAACAGCTAATAGAAATCATGGTCTGCTAGTAAGTGCACCAACGAGGACAGAAGTGTTTTCTATTTCCCTTTCCATGGATGTGGGGCGTGAGGCACTGCTCTCTCATGTCCACAAGATGGCACCATTCTCCCATAGGCTGAGAAAATTAAATCGAGTTTAACAAGGAATTAAGACTGTTGTAGCTACTGTACTAGATACTGAGAGTTCACAAATTCACAGGACACATCCTTACTCAACAGACACTTGAGTAATTTATATAGTGTCATTTAGGAAGGGACTTTGGAGCTTTAAAAAGAAGTCTTAAGAAACCTAGAGTCCCACAGTTCATGTCATAGCTAAGACAAGGAGTCAGGTGTCCTTCCTTCTGGTCCACTGCTAATGTAGCAAGTCAGGGACAGCCTGTGTGCCTAAAGCATCTAGAACATAAGCTGTCTGAAGCCAAGGAGGAGGCTTTTTCCCACTCTGGTGCCCTCCGTGTCTAGCACCAAGCCTGCCACATGGTGCGCACTCCGCGAATACATGTTGAAAGAAGAAAAAAAGAAAGCCCTAGCTAAGGATTACAGTGTCCTTCATTCTGGACATAGGAAGCAGATCACATTTGTAAAAAACAGGAAAGTTTGCTTAGACTTCCTTTGGGAACTAAATATCCTACTTTTTCTAACATTGCCTCAAAAACTATTTTTTTCCAATTTAGTCACATTTCTTTAGTGTTTGGAGATTTTGAAACTCTGGTAAACACTGAAGCACTCTAGTGCAAAAAAGTTTGTCAAAATTAGAATAAAGAAAAATCTGCGTAATTCTTAATTAGTTTGAACCTCAGGTTGATCATCTGTAAAATGGGTATTATACCTATCTACATATTGACAATCTGTTGTACCAAATGTGACGTGAGGGAGCTGTGTTGTTACTGTTTGGTTTCTGAATGTTGCATTTATTTTCTTAGAGCCAAGGGTGCTGCTTGCATTTGATATGATCTTTGTGATCTCCATCTAGCCTGTAGTTACAGTGCCTAATTTGGCCTCCCTAAGTGCCCCTTTAATGAAGGCAAAGGCATTGTTTGCCTCTGAACATCTTTTTAACTTCTCAGATTGTGTGTGATTCTAAGTCCACTGTTTTAAGTGGGTTGGCCAAGCTTCCTACCTGGAGATCATGTAGAAGTGACAGCCATTTTCACTCCCCGTACAGTTACCAAAGCCTGATGAAAATGTCCAAGCTCTTTCTCCATTATTTAGAAAAGTTGTTTTTTAAAAAATCAAATTACAGCGCTTTCTTTACTCCTACATCTTAAACTCTAATGACAGCATTGGCCTAAATCCCTGATTAAAGTAAAATTGAGTCAATTTTTACTGATGATTTAAAATAGAGTATGTAATATACTCATAAACATTTAAAAACATCAATGGAGTATGTAGTATGGTTACATTATGACTAGTTCACTAAGTTTACAAAACATAATCGTGCTGACTTTCCTGATAGGGAATAAAAAATTGCCCATTAATTTAAAGCAGAATTACCCCAGATGACATAAATATAGCACACTGTCTATGCCTGTCAGTAGCAACAGCACTAGTTCACTGAGTTCCCACACAGAAGTTAGATCATTCTTACGTTGTTTTAAAATGACTATCAGTGGTTCTCCTGGTGTGGACCTCAGACCAGCAGCATTGGCAACACCTGGGAACTTGTTAGAAAAGCCAAATCTCAGGCCCCAACCCCAGACCCACAGACTCAGTCTCTGAGGATGCAGCCCCACAGTCTGGTTAAACCAGCCCTCCAGATGATTCTGATGCAAATAAAGTTAAGGACCACCACCCTAAATCTATTCATCCCCAAGCACCATCAGTTCACTCCCTATTAACTTCATTGAACACAGGCTGCATTGAAATCCTCTAGGCTGTGTGTGAATTCCTTTGAGATCTTAGATCTTTTCAATGAAAAGTCACATGTGTATACATGAGGATCATCAACTCTACTGAACTAAGTGCAACCACAGCCCTTCACTTGTGATTTTTAGTCTAACACTATTATAATAAAAATAAAATGGCTTGAAGTCACCCTATGGCCAGATTCTGATTCAGCAGTTACAGCTGTGAGATCATGGCTAAATTGGTCAACGCTTTTGAGCTTCAGGGTTTTTTTGGTCTGTAAAACTGGGGAGAAGAGGGAGAGGGGGACAATGTAGACCTCATAGGGCGGCTGAGATGATGACGGGAGGCCTGCGTTGAAAGTGGTTTGCACAGCAGCTGTCACATAGTAGGGCTCTCTTACCGTCACTACTAATAATATACCCAGCCTTTTCAAAAGTTATGAATACATTTTTCTTTAACTAAAAGACACATACTTTACAATAAAGAAAAGAAGTGACCCTTACCTTTGATATCTAAAACTAAATTTGGCTTCAGCTTGCTATAAATCCTGCCATCGGACTTCAAGCTCCAGAACTGGCTGTCGGCATTCTGGTCCAGGGCCAGGCCTAGTTTGGAGCCAGATGTTACCAGGCTGCCCACAATCGTCAGGCAGCAGTCTTCTGCTATCTGCGCAGTGGAAAAGACAAGATAGCTTAAATATGCATCCAGCTCTACATCTCGCAGCAATGGTTTATCTGGTTACACTGATCTTTAAAATTATCTTAGTTCCTCACTACATTTACCCCACATGAGGCAATTCAGCTCTTAGCCAACTAGAATCAGACACCAAATATTTATGCTCTATATTTTAAAATATATGAGAATGATGGAGAAATCTCAATTTTTGTGCATCATAAGAGGCTTCTGCCCTTTGCAAGACTATCTTACTAGTAGAGAAAGCCTCAGAACATTAAAACTGCCCATGATGAGACCTTTCCATCATAAGTGACCATGATCCCAGGCAGGGTCTGGTCTGTAGCGATATCGCCCTCTGACATCTCCACCTCTGCATGGCCTGACTTTCCAGTTTATGACTGCACCTCTAATTTTGTAGCACTGGGTGGCTAAAGGGCATTTTTTCATTTTAACACTCAGAATTGCATTTATTAGCATCTGTCTTCATGAGAATTACAATTCTCTAAACAGGCATGCTATCCAGCTATGAAAAAAGAAAAATGCAGACTCACTAGAGGGTGTTTTAATGCAAAGATTTTATGAGCCCTTCCCTGAAGTGAATCTACCCTTAATATATAAATAATGTATGGCGGTCATGTTCATATGCCATTAACAAATAGTACTGGCCAGGTGCAGTGGTTCACACCTGTAATCTCAACACTTTGGGAGGCCCTATCTCTGCAGAAAAGTTTTAAAAATTAGCCAGGTGTAGTGGCATGCACTTGTGGGTCCCAACTACTCAGGAGGCTGAAGTGGGAGGATCCCTTGAGCCCGGGAGGTTGAAGCTACATGAGCTGTGATTGCACCACTACACTCCAGCCTAGGCAACAGAGCTAGACCCTGTCTCAAACACAAAAACAAAACAAATGTTATAAAAATGCCTATTAAAAGTGTATTATTCTAGGCCAGGTGCAGTAGCTCACGCCTGTAATCCCAGCACCCTGGGAGGCTAAGGCAGGTAAATCACGAGGTCAGGAGATCGAAACCATCCTGGCCAACATGGTGAAACCCCATCTCTACAAAAAAATACAAAAAACCAGCTGGGCATGGTGGCACGCACCTGTAATCCCATCTACTCAGGAGGCTGAGTGAGGCAGGAGAATCCCTTGAACCCAGGAGGTGAAGGTTGCAGTGAGCCGAGATACACCACTGCACTGCAGCCTGGGTGACAGAGTGAGACTCTGTCTCAAAAAAAAAAAAAGGTATATTATTCTATATTGATAATCTAGGAGACTTTCTCATTGACCTACTGAATTCAAAGTTGTTAAATAACATCACTGAAATGTCTGTTAGAAATAATTGCTGAAAGGTACCATTTTCTTGGATTAAGATAATTCAAAGGCAGAAAGCTTCTTTTCATGCTTCTATATAACAACTACTTCTGTTTCTCCTGCTAGTTCTTCTATGCATGTCCAAACAGTCCTTCTGTTTACTGAAAGAATTTCCCCTCCAGCGCAACAGACCCAGTGAACGAGTTGTACTCCTTTTCGAAAGCCTATATTCCTTCTGCTGACTTATGGGGCACCAGGTTTTTGTTTTTTGTTTTTTGGGTTTTTTTTAAGAAAATCAGGAGCCAACAGTCAAGCCCATAAAATCAGGGAGTAAAAAAGTTTTATGTATCTTAGAAGCATGAGCTTCTCTCATAAAATCTTACTATAGTCAGCTTTTAAGTGTCTGTTAATAGCAGGAGTGATGCAGGAGGGAGATGGGCCATTTTCCAGTTTACAAGGCGTGACACTTACGAAATGGACCGCATTGTACACAGAGGGATCTCTTTACCCTTCATCCTGTTGTGTGGATTTCCCCAAAACAGAAGTAAACCAAGAATGATTTCTGTCGACAGGGCTGGAGCTTACAGATTATTTCTGTAACCGTTACATTAAGGAAAAAGGGAAGAATAACAAGCACCTCCTTTTTCTCTTACTGTCCAAAAATCAAGCATAGAAATAAATACTCTATCTTGGAAAAGTGCTATATTAACCTTTCATTTTAAGTTCCTAGACTGGTTCTATCACAGCTAGGAGATATACTGTCATGAAAAAAAACAAAAACTTAAAATTTATCGCAGAAAGTACTCCAGGAATTGTGAAATTGCATCTACTGGAAGAAAAGATCAAAAGCATATGAAAGGATGAGTCACCTCCTAACAAATGCATCCCAGGCCCCCGTGGAATCCTAAAGCTCACCCTGCATTTGATGCATCCTTCTTGATAGATCCAAATCTGATCATCGGCACCGACGTCCTCCATGACCTGTATCCTCAGAAGCTTCAGATCCTCTAAGTTTCCATTGGTTGACATGAATAACCCTGTTGCTTTGTTTCGAAGTCTGAAATAAATTCGCTTCTAAAAGACAAACCCAGTAGTTGTCATATAAGATGTGCTGCTCGAATCACTGAACAAACATTAATATCAGGAAGAATCCAAAGTGAGATATGGACTAAGGGTAATTACTATACCCAAGAGTCTCAGAGGTTTTAGATTTTCTCAATGAGAAGAGTCTGACAAATGTTGAAGCGCCTGGGGCAGGTGCCTGCCTGTGGATAACTGCGTTTGATGTTCAGTTTGATGGCATTCTGAAGCAGCCACACCTCTGAGCACCAGAAACTGAGGCCAGATTATTGGGGTGGGGAAGGAGTTTATGGGGTGAGGCCAGTTATAAAGTTTGAAATTAAAATGTTGGATTGCATTTCCAAAATATTTCAGAGAAGTCTATACAGAGCAGGAGAGTCTATACATCTGAAAAGTTAGATTGCATTTACAAAAATGAAATTTCAGAGAAGAGTTTCTACAGAGCATGGAGAAGAGGAAAATACCTGAACAAAAGGTCGTAGAGAACCTATTTGGCGACAGCCACTGAATTCATACCAATTAGGTACTTCTGCGGGTGACAATAGGAACTGTCGCCCTCTGTAGTTGCCATATTCATAAGTAACCCATCTGAAAACAAAAAAGTAAATAACCACAGTAAGTGGCAATTTTCATTTGACAGTGGACTCCAATTACATGTCTTTTTGGAATGCTTTCCATTTCCAGACTGAACTATACACTTTTAACATACTTTGGGGGGAAAATGAAGATCTTTTCTAGAATACTTAAAGAAGTAATTTCTTGACAAAGAGCAAAATGCCAAAAAGTTCCATTCTTGAAGAGAAATAGATAAGTTTTTTCCTTCATGAAGCAATGAAATACTGTCTTTTAGTGGCTTCCTCAGTTCTGCCTGGGAACTATTCATAAAATAGCTTCAGTTGTAATAGTGGATCTTTAGGTCATGTAAGTAGTTAATATTTCTAAAGCTCTTAGTAGGTGTTAAATAGGGTTAAATAAGTTTTCTCTGCAGTGAGAGTGATCTTTGTTAAATCTAAAAGACTGCTCAGATACTCAGTTCCCTTCTGCTCGGATGCTGCTGCCGCACACCTGAGGATGTATGAGTTCAAGCGCAGACTGGCGTGGAAGCGGCCCAGAGCCCTCCTCTCTTGCTAATATACGACATCCAGGAAGAATGCAGTCTATTTTTAATCTTGGAACTTTAATCCTGGATAAAATTTTTATCATTTTAGTCATCATAAGAACAAAATACTAAAACCTGCTGCAAAAAAAAAAAATCACCCATAATTCTACCACCCTAATAGTCTATAATTTTTTTCCAGATAAGTCTCACTCTGTTGCCCAGGCTGAAGGGCAGTGGCATGATCATAGCTTACTGCAGCCTCAACCTCCCAGGCTCAAGTGATCTCCCACCTCAGCCTCCTAAGTAGCTGGGACTACAGGTGTGCACCACCACAGCCAGCTATTTTTTGTGTTTTTGGTAGAGAGGGGGTTTCAGCATGTTGCCCAGGCTTGTCAGGAACTGCCGGGCTCCAGCGATCTGCCCGCCTCAACCACCCAAAGTGCTAGGGTTACAGGTGTGAGTCACTGCACTCAGCTTCTGTGATTTACTATTATTTTTTAGATGGAGTTTTGCTCTTGTTGCCCAGGCTGGAGTGCAGTGGTGTCATCTCAGCTCACTGCAACCTCCACCTCCTGGATTCAAGCGATTCTCCTGCCTCAGTCTCCTGAGTAGCTGGGATTACGGGCACCTGCTACCACACCTGGCTAATTTTTGTATTTTTAGTAGAGATGGGGTTTTACCATGTTGGTCAGGCTGGTCTTGAACTCCTGACCCTCAGGTGATCCACCCACCTTGGTCTCCCAAAGTGCTGGGATTACAGGTGTGAGCCAGTGCACCCAGTCTGATTCTTTTTTAAACAGATGTAGTCCCCCTCCAACATCTGATGTACACAGGTAGACCATACCTATTGTTTTTGTGAATAAAAGAAAAATGCTTTCTTAAAAACATGTATTACAGGCCGGGCGCGGTGGCTCACACCTGTAATCCCAACACTTTGGGAGGCCGAGGCGGGTGGATCACGAGGTCAAGAGATCAAGACCATCCTGGCCAACATGGTGAAACCCTGTCTCTACTAAAAATGCAAAAATTAGCTGAGCGTGATAGTACATGCCTGTAGTCCCAGCTACTTGGGAGGTTGAGGCAGGAGAATCACTTGAACCAGGGAGTCGGAGGTTGCAGTGAGCTGAAGTTTTATCACTGCACTCCAGCCTGGTGACAGAGCAAGAATCCACCTCAAACAAAACAAAACAAAAAAACACATGTATTACATTAATGGTACTCATTCATTTTTATATCTTATTCAAAAAATATTCAAAGTTGAGGGGAAAAAATCTTTCCAAATTGACCTTTAATCATTTTGTATAACATCTACCAGTCATTTCCAGCTAAAGAAAATCTCAACCCTGAGCTCCAAAATCAGAGTACTTGCTCTTTTTTAATAGGATAAGACAAGTCAGCTCTCTCTTTCTTGCTAGACTTTAAGAGGTGTTAAAGACAAAGGCCTTACCTTAAATAAACTAAAAATCTGGATAATGAAATAAAAGATGCTTTACACATGATTTTTCCCAGTGGAAAGTGTTCTACCAACTTGCATAATTATCAGCCCTTACAGAAAGAAAGAGGTATATGTCAGTTAGTTTAAGATAATGTAAGAGAGAGAAATTGGCTCAAACTTTTTTTTTTTAAGATAGGGTCTTGCTGTGTCACCCAGGCTGAGTACAGTGGTGTGAACACAGCTCACTGCTGCATTAACCTACTGTGCTCAACTAGCTGGGACCACAGGCATGTGCCACCACACCTGGCTAATTTTTAAATTTTTGGTGGAGATGGGGTCTCACTTTGCTGTCCAGGCTTTTCTCAAATTCCTGAATTCAAATAATCCTTCCACCTTGGTCTCCCAAGTGTTGGGATTACAGGCATGAGCCACTGTGCCCAGCCCAAACTTGATTTTTAAAATGATCTATTTTATTGAGTCAACAAGTAGGTAACTCACATGCCACCAATAACCTGAACAGAGCGTATTTGCGTGTTGAATCCCAAGGATCGGAGATTAACGGTTTCTCCATTAAGTTCAATCTTTTTTCCTTTGAAGTCTTCTCTTTCAAAGAGAATAATTGTTGGTTCAGAAAATTCCTGTTGAGGAACAAAAACAATGTTCTGTTATTCATCTTTGTTAATAATTCAAACTTATGTGAAAATCATCCTGTTACAAGGACAGAGCACAAAAAATCTGCCAGATTTGGCCTTTCCATAAACGCCCTTTCCCAGGGATCCTAGATGTTTATATACTCCAAGCTAGAGAGAAAGCACAGAGGGGCAGTTAGTTTTTCCATTGCATAGGAAGGCAGGTAAGTATAAATAGTCTGTAAAGCCGGGGGAAAAAAAAATTCCAGGCACAGAGAAATGGGTATATGCTAGGACTATTAGCACTTCTGATGGCATTTATTTTTGACTTAGCCATTTTCATTGGGACAGGGAAGTCATGGACATAAATGTTGAGGGTCAGAGGGCTGTGGCAGTCTGATGTTTAGTCGCTTACTGATACAGTGGTATTGCCTAATCAAGGAACCTTCCTCTTGTATGTATTTTCAAATGTCTTTTTTTGTTGTTGTTCATCAATAAGACAATGATTCTGTATACTCATGGTCCCAAACTTTCCTGTAGGAATCACTGTTAGGAGGAGAGAAAAAAACAACAGGATGGAAGCCCTATGTTCAAACTGTCAATCATTTCAAAGAGAACAGAAGCACAAATGTTTACTGATTTTCAGCAAAATGAAAAGTTGGCAGCTTATGCCTGTTTTTCCAAATTATAGACACTTTTGACCCTACATTAATCTCTAATGATAATACTGCTAAGATCACAAATGATGCATCAAAAAAGCCTGTGGGAGGCCAGGCGCTGTGGCTCATGCCTGTCATCCCAGCACTTTAGGAGGCCGAGACGGGTGGATCATTTGCGGTCAGGAGTTTGAGATCAGCTTGGTCAACAGGGGGAAACCCTGTCTCTACTAAAAATAAAAAAAAAAAAAGCCAGGCGTGGTGGTGCATGCTTGTAATCCCAGCTACTTGGGAGGCTGAGTAAGACTAGAGGGTGGCTTGAACCCGGGAGGTGGAGGTTGCAGTGAGTTGAGATTGTGCCACTGCACTCCAGCCTGGGTAACAGGGTGAGACTCCAACTTAAAAAAAAAAAACCTTGTGGGGATTACAATTTTTTCCCTATCCTGCTTAAAGCTGTGGAAAGGGTGTGGTACCTTACTGCTTCATTTATGTGGATGTTCCCTGACTTGTAAACAAGATTTTGTCCATCAGTAAACTGAGCATGTTAGTGTGAGGAGGTAGTGTGTATGGTCTAGGAATTAGTTTACATAAAACATACAAGGAAGAAAGAAGACAAAAATTATAGTAGTATTACTACTTTGCACTTTGATTGCACTTTTAAGGTAGCATGCCCAAAAATGTTCTAAACACTTAAGTTTAGTATTAAAAAGCAGCTAAATACTTTTGAAGTATTAAGTCACAAAGGTATGTAGTCTTCATATTGGTAAAACATTCATTTCTTGACAATTAAAACATAAAAAGATGTCATCTATAGCCTCAGAGTGATGTGAGCGTATATGCCAAGTTCTGGTTGAGGGTACACATTGAAATTTTCAAATATATACTTGTAGGCAGCTTTTAGCAGATTAACAATCAAAGTCTTATTTCATTACTTGTAAGCTAATGAATCTTACTACATCATTTCATGTTTCATTGTTTCATGTCTCAGTAACATTTTTGCTATTTAAACAGGCAGGGATGAGAGAAAACCATCTCATGTGTTCTTCCTACCTTTAAAACTAAAATGACCAACTACATACATTTAAAGCTTTTTATGAGAAAGCAGTTACCAAAGACTAATAAAAATTTCAGAAACTACAGATATTTCCAGACTTTAATATCTGAACATGATCTTGCAGTTTTGTTCTATTGAATATTGCTTCAACTACATCAAACTGAAAGATTTCTGTCCAAAAGAGGTCACTATAATGTGGATTAGCACATAGTGACAAACTGGGAGAAGTCATTTGATTGCAAATCTCTAAAATACGGAATAATAATACACCAAAAACCTATACGGAATTTCTTCAGTAATAACCAAAGATACAGGAAGCCAAATTGCAAAGGATACAATAGGCAATTCACTGAATAGAACATGCAAATTACAAATAAGAGATACCAGCCTCACTAATAGTGAAATACAAATTAACTCAACAACGACATAATGCTGTCTGCTCATTCCATCAAGTTGACACAAATTAGAATGAGAGAACATTCAGTAATGGCAACAATGTGGGAAGCAGGAACCCGCGTGCACTGCCAGTGGGAGTCTCAAATGGTGGGATTTGGTAGTCCTGAGTGAAACTGCCTGTTCTTACGTGTGAAATCCAGCAATTCTACTCCTAACATATAGTCCCAGGAGACTCCCGCACAGGTCTGTAGGGATATACATACGAGGATTAGTGAGTAAAAGAGGGTAGTGGAAAACGTGTACCAGTTAGAATCAATAAACTAGATGTACACAGAGCCAAATGGACAGTTCTACCTCCAAGCCCTTAACTTACTTTAAGAGCAGGTTCTACCTGCTGGTTACCTTGCTCTGATCATCAGCTATGTGAAGCATAAATTTCTGCAACACTCTATTCACACTGACATACTTACAACATCTATAAAACGAAGAGACTTGAAGGTTGCTCCAGGCAGGCATCCCATTGAAGGCAGACAAGGATAATGGCCTTCTTCCAGCACATACTGATTACCAGTGAAATTTTCTCCATCATATGCAACCCAGCTACAATGGGAAAAACCACACACATGCACAGAGTATGAAATTTGAGTATTCCTATTCCAGAAGTCTGATTTTTAGAGGCAGCCTGCTATAAAATAAACAATGCTTGTGATAAGCAGAGTTCTTTCTTCAAAAATATTTGGATATATTTATTGCATTTCTGCTTGTGGCAACTTAATATTCATAAGTCAGTTAACTTTGCATTTGGGAAATAAACTTTCTCCATGAAATTCCCCATGTTCTTTCTGACTTCCCCAACCTCCAGCCTTCCTTGCACTTCTCATGGGTGCCACTGTTTGCCCAGCCAGTGGAGCTTCAAGCCCTCAAGTCCTCTTTGAATAATCCTTCTTCAAGCTTCGATTAACTAGTCAATCAACAAAGTCTATTGATTTCCTTCTAAAATTTCTCCCACACTCCTCTATCCTCATTTCTAATACTTCTCTACTGGGCCAGGAATCAAAATACTATAGCAACTTAGACAAGTCACTTAGCCTCTCTGGAGTCAACATTATTCATAAAGCGGTGATCTGCCATGCTTCCCTAGAAGTTTGTATGTGTGTTTATTTATTTATTTTTTTTTTGAGACAGAATCTAGCTCTGTTGCCCAGGCTGGAGTGCAGTGGTGCGATTTCGGCTCACTGCAACCTTTGCCTCCCAGGTTGAAGCGATTCTTCTGCCTCAGCCTCCTGAGTAGCTGGGACTATGGGCGTGCGCCACCACACTCAGCTAGTTTTTGTATTTTTAGTAGAGACGGGGTTTCACCATGTTGCCCAGGCTGGTCTTGAATTCCTGATCTCGTGATCCACCCGCCTCAGTTTCCCAAAGTGCTAGGATTACAGGTGTGAACTACCACGCTGGGTCCTGTTGATTTTAACCCAACAAATGCCGCTTGAGGATTGTGTGTCAAGTGCTTTTCCATTGCTGGGAATACAGCAAAGAACCAAAGTCCCTGCTATCCTGAAGTTACTGCTCTAGTGATCTGAGACAGATAATTTCAACACGCACATGTCTGGTGGTAATAAATGAAGCAGGGCTGGGGATAAAGAGGATCTGGGATGTGGCAGTATGTCCAAAAAACTAGGAAGCTGTACTGTCCATCTATGTTTTTGGTTTTGTTTTTTCCTCAGGCAGAGTCTTGCTCTGTTGCCCAGGCTAGAGTGCAGTGGCATGATCTCAGCTCACTGCAACCTCCACCTCCCAGGTTCAAGTGATTCTCCTGTCTCAGCCTCCAAAGTAGCTGGGACTACAGGCATGCACCACACCTGGCTAATTTTTGTATTCTTAGTAGAGATGGGGTTTCACCATGTTGGCCAGGCTAGTCTCAAACTCCTGACCTCAAGTGATCCACCTGTCTCCACCTCCCAAAGTGCTGGGATCACAGGGTGAGCCACCGCGCTTGGCCTCCATCTATGTATTTAAATGCAAAGTCAGTGCTTTTCTGCTGTGCAATACTAAAGGACAGGAAAGCACTATTTCAACCATAAAGAACCACATGATTACAGGCACGATTACTACTATCATTAAGGGACTTAAATCCTCAACACCTCTTGCACAGATTGCTCCAAGGCCTTCCTGAGTTTCCCTGACCTTGTGCTCTCCCCTCTCTATGAAGCTTTTGTACAAGGATTGTTTCAGCATGGCACTTTGAGCCCATTCCCTTTGCCCTGAGTCTTCTGTTTCTCGTGGCAGCCATCTCCACTCAGCATGCTCAGTTTCGCTTCTCCTCCCAGTACAAAGCCCTCCCAGCAAGTGGGACTGGTGTGCTCCCTGATCTGCGTGTCCACTTGCTCCACTCTAGCATGCACTTTCTGCCTTCTTTTTACGCAGAGTGCCAATCCTGTCCTTATCTACCTGTAAAAACAATCTACCTTGGGAGGTACCTTGGATTAACTAGAGCCTAACACTCCCTTTCTAGATGATGGAAAGGCATACACAGTAACGCACCTGCTCTGAATTTCATTACACAATGAGATGATCTTTACCTCCAGCCAACCACAAAGACCCGAGTCCTCTGGCATTTGGCGCTCACATGTCACGAAACATGCTTTTAGCTAAGATGGTGGTTTTACATGGTGCCAAGCAGCTAACAGTCATCACTAAATACTTGCTGATATGTGAATTTTGTTCTACTCTGGTGATTCAGCTCTGCCGGGCCATTGTTTTACTTACCTGCCTCCTGAAACTCTGCAAGACTTGGTAGAAAATGAATCATCAATCTGACTTGTTGTTTCTTCAAAACATTGACTGTGACCTTGAAACTGTGGTTCTGAAAACAAGTGAATCTTTGAAAAAGTAAACAGAAACACATTAAATTATTTTCCTAAACACATTAACTAATTTAGCCTTTGAAATGATGACCCAAACATGACCTGTTAACTTTTGTTACAGTAAACTGGTGTGAATTTTATGAATCCTTTAATTTTCCACGTCTACATTAATGATCAATTAGAACCATGTTAGCTGCACCATTCATGACTATTTAATTCAGAAACATCAAAGTAAAATGCAACAACAGAGATAACTTTCTGTGGAACACCGTGTTATTAAGCTGTGAGGTATTTTAAAGTTTTGTGGTGGCCAAAAGTCATTGTTTGTCAGTTCTAACATTAACAACAAACAGTATTTTAGAAAGACATAGTGTAGTTTTCTTCCCTCTCAATGGAAGATACTTGCTGACCTATCAGAATCCTGTAAAAGCCAATAAAGGAGGCTACAGTGGTGTTTGTTCCTCTGTAATTAAGGCTCTGTGAACACTTCCATTAAAAGGCCTAAATAACAAATATCCATTCTAGTTGATGTTAAGAATCAGCATTCAAAAGGCTTGAGTGAGACCATATAAAATGTCTAGTGCCAACACAGCAAAATATGAAAATTCATTTTACCATCACAGTAACTAGATGTTATTGTTTGAAATATTAATCTCAATGTATTAATGTAAACTCTGATTCAATAAAATTCAGCTTTATACAATAAGAGCATTTTATAAGAAGTATTTAGACATGGGTCAGTACTGTCAACCATTAAAGTAAACTTAGATCTTTTTTTTTTTTTTTTTTTTTTTTTTA
>PVKP010020353.1:0-40910 GCA_004027715.1 Plecturocebus donacophilus
GGAAGGCAGAGTTTGCAGTGAGCCGAGATCGTGCCACTGCACTCCAGCCTGAGTGACAGAGCAAAGTTCCATCTCAAAATAAAAATTAAAAAAAATAAATAAATAAAGGCATCCTCCTTTCTCCGCTGGTCTCTCTGTGCACCAAAACAAGAAGCTGGTGAATCACCTCCATCCTCAGCCAGGGACCTCAGCCTTCACCAGATCACTAGCTCATTCTCTGGAATATTCCTTGTGTTTGCCCTGCTCCCTGTCATTCTCCCAGCTCCTCATCTGTCCCCTGATTTATTGCAATGGTCTGGAATGCCCTGCCACCTCTCTTTGCAAACGTGTAGTCACGTCTCAGCTCAGACGGCACCTCAGAATCCTTCTTAACACAAAGTCCTAGGCAATAACCAATCCAAGGAAAACTGTTTGTTCTCCCCAGGTTAGAGAATAACTTGGCAATCTTTTTGGCTCTTTTAGACTTGGCGATCTTAATTCCTATTTGGGGCTTAGACTCAGTGCCAAGGTGGGAGGGCTATGAGGAGCCCAGCCCTGGTTTAGCCAGGGTCTTGTGGTGTCTGGCATCATGGCCGTGGGGAGTCCCCAGCTCCTCTTAGGGAGTCACAACACCCAGAAATGCCAAGAGCTCGGATGGAAGAGGAAGAACAGGAACAGTGGGTGGCCATATGGAGCTCAGGGACCCTGCTGTGTGTGACTCCCCCGCAGCTGGGAGCAGCTTCCCCGCCTGGTTCTAATGCCCGAAGTGGGCAGGGCAGCCTCACCCATGCATTCCCAGCTCAGCTTTCCACCCAGCCCCTCCCACCCCACTCCCCAGGCCACTGCTCCCCAGATGGCTCCAATTAAAGGGCTTTGTTTTGTTTCCATTTTCCCAAAGCAAGCCTCTTCGTTCTGAGCTCATTCTGCTTGGTCAATGCCGGATGTGGGCCGGCTTGATTTTATGACTGTCCCGGTGTCATTCTCGATGGGCTTTATGTTCCAGCTGGTTAGAGAGGACACAGCCTGGCACTCCTGCTGTTTGGCTTGGGTGGTGGGGGTGGGGGCGCTCTGCTGTGCCCAGCTGCTGGCTCAGCCAGGTGAAGACTGGGAGGGGCGGGCGGGACCTCCATGGGCACCAGCACCCCCTTCACCCCCTTCCTAGGCAGCCCCTTCTCTCTGGGGCCCCACGGACCCCTGAGTAGGAGGGTACCCTGGTTTTGAGCAGTGGCTTTGGGGGGCCTGTGGTCAGAGAAACAGCATGACACCAGGCAAGTCCTTCTCCCTAAGCCTGACTCCTCGCTAGTACACGACGTGTTTGGGGGTCTCAGCCACACAGTGCAGGCGGAACACTTGGTTAGGTGCTCACTAAATGCGGCTATTGTCAAACAGAGACTCACCCAGGGATCACAACTGGCAGACACACTTGGGACCATGTGATCCACCCTGTCCGGCCTGCCTTCTGTCGCCACTCTCACCGGCTTATAAACTCCTTGAAGGTACGAATCCTGCCTCGAGTCTACTCGTTCATCTGGCAAGCACTTATTGAGCCCCTTCTGTGTACCAGGGGCCATGCTCAGCTATAAGGATTCATGGCACCTGCCCCAAGGGGAGGGTACAGGCAGAGAGAGAGAGGCAGGTCTTGGTTTTTCATTTGTTTTTTGTTTTGTTTTTCTTTCTTTTGAGACAGGGCAGAGTCTAGCTCTGTTGCCCAGGCTGGAGTGCAGTGGTGTGATCTTGGCTCACTGCAACCTGTCTCCTGGGTTCAAGCCATTCTCCTGCCTCAGCCTCCTGAGTAGCTGGGATTACAGGTTTGTGCCACCAAGCCCGGCTAATTTTTGTATTTTTTGTAGAGATGGGATTTCAACATGTTGGCCAGGCTGGGTCTCGAACTCCTGACATCAAGTGATCCGCCGGCCTCAGCCTCCCAAACTGCTGGGATTAGAGGAGTGAGCCACCGCGCCCAGCCGAGACAGGCAGGTCTTTACAGAACAGGACAGAGCAGCCCAGGGAGGCTGTGGGAGCATCAGCAAGACACCCAAACCTGTGGTCCCAAGGATGAGCAGCCATTTGCCAGGGAAGGTGAGGAGAAGGTGCATTCCACACCAGGCAGGATGTCGGCAGAGAGGTGGCCAGCTCGTGGTGGAACCTGTAGTTCAGGCTGGCAGGAACATGGAGAGGGAGGAGGGGCAGTGGTGAGAGGGAAGCTTGGAGCATGTGATCCAATAAGCTGGTGGGTTGAGCAGGGGTGTGTGGGAGCCAGACAGGTGAGCAGAGCAGAGGGAACAGCATTCTAGGCAGAGGGAACAGTATATTGGGCGGCCTGGAGGTGAGGGAAGCCAAGTACTCCCGAGCAGTGTCACCACCCGCTACCAGTTGAGGATGACATCTTGGCTTGGCTTTCCTGATAGGAACACAGCTGTCTCAATCACCCAGAAGCCTCATTAGCCTGCAGCTTGTGAGGGTCTGGGCTAGGGCAGCAGATTTTAATTCTTGTTGCTGTTTAAAAGATCTTGGGGCCATTCCTTTCCCAGCCTTTTGGTTGCCTTTGAAAGAAGTATTTTCATCACAAAGCAGGAATTAAGCTGCTTTCTCGGCCCCTCGAATTAAACCTTTTTAGTTTTTTGAGACGGAGTCTCGCTCTGTTGCCCAGGCTGGAGCGCAGTGGCCCAATCTCGGCTCACTGCAGCTTCTGCCTCCTGGGTCCAAGTGATTCTCCTGCCTCAGCCTCCAAGTGGATGGGATCGCAGGTGTCCACCACAATGCTCGGTTAATTTTTGTTTTGTTTTGTTTTTTCAGTAAAGACGGGCTTTTACAATGTTGGCCAGGCTGGTCTCCAACTCCTGACCTCAAGTGATCCACTGGCCTCGGCCTCCCAAAATCCTGGGATTACAGGCGTGAGTCACCGTGCCCGGCCTCTAATTAGCTCTCGTAACGAAAAGTCCCTGCCATGTCTCTGTGATATTGCTCTGTCTTCTCTCACCTCCTGGTTTGGCAAGGACGGAAAAGCCGGGATGTTTCCTATCGCGTGAGGCTGTTCGTTTGCATGAAGTCCCAGTGACTGCCTTTTTCCAATCATGCTTCTAGCTGCCAGCTACCTTTTAAGTGGCTCCAAGCTCCCCTCCCGAGAGGTGCCTGGCTGCTAGATGTTTACCAAGGAGTCTGCGCCGGCGACCCGCAGCAGCCCGCGCACAGCATCCTTTAGTGAAGGCACATCTGGGCCGCCCCCCTACCTGGTTCCAAGGCCCAGAGCCTCCGCTCCAAACAGACACAGACACCAGGCCGCCCCCAGATCCGGACTCTGTTTGCTCCACACGCTTTCTTTTAAGGGGTTGGGAGTTACGGTGCCAAGCTGTGCTGCAACAGAACTTTGAAAAACATCTTAAAACAGAACATAGCAAGGCGGGTGCTTTTAAAAAAAATTGTTGAAATGTGTTTTCTCCAGTTTTTAAATTAGAACAAGCTTCATGAGAGAATATTGGGAAAATGTAGAAAAACGGAAAATGGAAGAAAAGTCACTGTAAGTCCTGAGGACAAACAGCTTCCCAGTTTGATGTCTGTCTTTTTTGCCTACTCTTTAGGGATTTTAAAATATAAATCTGATGATTCCACATATACCAACTTGTGTCTTTTTCTTCATTCAACATTTTGACTTCAGCTCTCCGTGTGTATTACAAACTCTTTGTCAGCTGCTGCACTGAATGGCTCCAATCATCATGTGAATTTATGTCCTGCAATTTACTTAACTATTCCCGTATGGGTCCAATTTCTTCCGACTATAAAGAATGCCTTGATGCACATTTTCATGCATTAGGACCCTTCCCTTATTTGAATTCACAGAAGTAGGATTCCTTTGCCAAAGGCCAGGAATATTCTCGTGGGTCTTCATCCACGTCGCCAAACTGCCTTCCCAAAGGGCCGACGTGTACTTTTGCCCAAACCTTCTTTCACTGTGGTAAAACACACATAACATGACCTTGACCATCTTAACCATCTGTGCTGCTCACGTGGCTGTGCAACCTTCGCCACCATCCATCCCCAGAATGCCTTCATCTTCCCAAATTGGAACTCTGTCCCCACGATACATCCCCTCTCCATTGCCCCTCCCCCAGCCCCTGGCGACCTCTGTTCTACCTTCTGTCTCTGTGGATTTGACTATCCCGGGCTGCCTCATATAAGTGGAACCCCATAGTATTTGCTCTTTTTCGACTGGCTTCTTTCCCTTAGCATAAAGTCCTCAGGGTTCATCTATACTGTGGCTGTGTGAGAATCTCCTTCCTTTTCAGGGCTGAGTAATATTCCACTGTACGGATGGACTACATTTGCTCTTGCTCCACATTCACCCCTCTGTGGACACTAAGCCTGCCTCACCTTTTGCTATTGTGAAAATGCTATTATGGGACAGGCGCCGTGGCTCACACCTGTAATCCCGGCACTTTGGGAGGCCAAGGAGGGCAGATCACCTGAGGTCAGAAGTTCAAGACCAGTCTGGCCAACACGGTGAACCCCTGTCTCTACTAAAAATACAATTAGATAGGTGTGGTGGTGGAAACCTGTAATCCCAGCTAATTGGGAGGCTGAGGCAAGAGAATCACTTGAACCTGGGAGGTGGAGGTTGCAGTGAGCCGAGACTGTGCCATTGCACTCCAGCCTGGGCAGCAGAGCAAGACTCCATCTCAAAAAAAAAAAAAAAAAAGCAAGCAAGCAAGCAAATGCTGCTGTGCATGAGGGGCCCTTGTAGCCTTTGCACATGGGGGTCCTGGCATGACATCCAGAGTGGTCGGTGTTGAGGAGGCTGCTCAAATTACCAGCCAAGGGCTCAGGTGGAGACTGAGCCAGGGCGAGAGGTATAGGTGGAGTCCTGGATGCCCACCACGATTCAAATAGGCAAAGCCAAGGCACGAGCTGCGCAAGGTCACGGCTGCAGGGAGGGCCTGCCCGGGGACAAGGGGCCGCAGGGAGGGGAGACGAACCAAGCAGCTGGAGCCTGGGCAAGCAGAGCTGGGGAGGGCCGGGCTGGGCCGGGAGGACGGCGGCGCTTAGGAGTACGGGGAGCACCTGGAAGGCCGGAAGCCCTTCGTCCCTGCATTGCTCACTCCCTCGCTCTCAGCGCAGTCTTGCAACTCTGGGGCTCACAGCCCAGCCCCACCACTTCCTAGCTCTGTGGCCTTGGGCAAAATACCTGAACTCCCTCAGGTTCCCTAGGCAAGTGACTGCAATGCAGTGCCTCAGTTTCCCCATTTGCTAAATGAGCATAACAATATCAGGGCTAAATCAGCAAAGGCCTTGGAAGCACTTGGAACAGTCCCAGGCCTACAGCATGTGTTGAACTACATTTGCCTTTTTTTTTTTTTTAAGACAGGGTCTTGCTCTGCTGCCGAGGCTGGAGCACAGTGGTGTGATCACGGCTCACTGCAGCCTCTAACTCCCAGGCTCTAGCGATCCTCCCACCTCAGCCTCCCAAGTAGCTGGGACTAAAAGCACTTACCCCTACATCCAGCTAAACTGTTCATTTCTCCTTTCATTTTTGTAAAGACAAAGTCTCACTTTGTGGCCCAGGCTGGCCCTAAACTTCTGGTTCCAGTGACCCTCCTGTCTCTGTCTCCTAAAGTGCCGGGATGACACGTGTGAGCCTCACCCAGCCTCAAGGACATTTTAGCTGTTCTTCCATTCATTCGCCTGACCAACCTTTACCCAGCACCCTGCGCAGTGGGCAAATGTAGGCTGGGCGCTGAGGTATAGCTGTGAAAACAGGCATTCCCTCCGGCAGCTCAGAGATAGGGATGGACGTAAACAAACCAAATCCTCCCACAGTGTCACCCAGACTCTGGTGGAAGGAGGAGTCTGGGCCGTGAGGATGCAGGGGTGGGCCCTCTGCCTGACTTGGAGGGGTGAGGAGCTTTCCAGAGGAGGCACCACTAAGCTGAGTGGGGCAGACAGGCATCCCCAGGGCTGGGCACAGGGCTTGGTACAGGGGTCGGCAGGCATGCGACCGTTTTGTTGAAGAAAGAGATGTGAGTTAGGCTGCAGGTGGCAGGGGAAGTGTGCCAGCCGAAGCCACAGCACATGCAAGATGCCAGAGGAGACAGAGTGCCAGGCCCAGCCAAGCTCCTGCTGAAGGGCAGCGTGGGAGGTGGACAGGAGGCCACGGGAGGCCACCTACACCCCTCCTGGGCTTTGGGACTTCCTACCCCTGCAACTCCCGGATTCCTCCTGGTAGGCCCAGAGAGAGCGAGGCGGCCAAGGCCAGCTGGGCCCAGGGGCCTGGGAGGCAGACAGTTCTGTGGGTGGGTGGAGGCCAACCAGCCGCTGCCTTGACCCCCTGCCCTGCTCGGGGCTTAGCGTTCCGGCCAGAACCCCCAGGGAGCAGGAGGGAGGACTTGGCCCCTAGCACTGGCCCAGGCCAAGGCAAACGCAGCCGCCCACTCGGCAGGAAGACACGATGGAGCCAAGGCTCAGGAGACCCAGCTGGCTCCGGGGCCCCTCAGGGGCTGCAGGGTCCCCTAACATCCAGCCCCCCGGGGCCCAGCTCCTCCCCAAGGCTGGCCAGACCCCAGCGCCTTCTCGGCATCCGCGCTCGGGCCAGACCCACAGAGCTGCCTCTGCCTCCCAGTGCTGTCCCCTCAGCCTGGAGCACCCGTCCCTCTTTGGTCAGCTCCTACCATCCTTCGGGTCTCAGCGAGGCCCTCCCTGGCCCCGGAGAGGAGGCTCGTGTGCCCCAGCGCGTGTTCTCAGAGCATACATCCTGATTCGCAGCACTGCTCAGTACAGGCTACCTTCTGGTGGGCTCCGAGTCCCCCAGGACAGGGGCCGCACGTGGCCCTGTGCACAGCGGCTTGCCGTGGCCAGTGAGCAGAGGCTGGGTGACCAGCAAGCAAACGGCTAAACACAAGCAAGAAGAAATCAACTCTGCGCAGGGGCAGCCGGGACCTGTGGGGGAGGGAGGTGAGAACGCGTCCACTTGGGGACTCGGGTCTTTCTGTGGTTCCAGGAGATTCTCAGCGATCCACAAAGAGTGAGAGCGCGGAGGAGCCTCCCCCAGCCCACGGAGAGCCGCAGCCCATGCTGTTCCTCCCAAGACCGAGGCTTGAAGCACAGGGACCAGCCTAGCCCAGACTCTCTTCATCCCCAAGTGCAGGAGTCAGGGGGAGGGTCCCAGGGGCCACCGTTTATTGACTTGTGTGACCCTAAGCAACTGACCTCACACTCAGAGCCTCCGTTTCGGGATGCTGCCTGGGCACCAGGTGAGAGCCCTGGAATGGTCTGTCCACGTCCCCAACACCCCCACCGACTCCCAGGCCTCAGCACAGCGGCCTCCCTCAGCCTTGGTGGTGGGCTGGGGCTGCCAGACCCCGCTGCTGCCTTTCATCCTGGACAGGAAGGCTCGGCTCAGAGATGACAGGAGGATCTGAACAGATGTCTGAGAGCCATGGGGGGCTGGGAACGAGGTGACCTCCGTCTCCTCCCCTGCCCCTCACCCCACTTCCTCCAGGGGACCCTGGGTCAGAGCCGGCCGCCCACTCTCACCTCCCACGAGCCTTCAAGGAGAGGGAGCAGTGGGGGTCGGAGCCAGCAGAGGTAGCCTAAGGACCAGGAGGAGTGGCTGTCGGACAATCTCCACCGGGGACACCAGCCACCCCAGACCTCTCCTCCCCCGGCTATTGTGCAAGCCATGGCTTAGCCTGGTGCAAACCTAAGTCACAGGAAACCAGAAAGAGGCCAGATCTGGGGCTGCTGGGCCTCTGGCGCCCCTTGTGCGTAAACAGAGCCCAGGGTCAGGATGTCTTTGAGGAGGCAGGGTGGCCGGGACCAGCATTTCCCAATCCCTGCAGGAGGGCCCACCCGCAGGGGAGCCTTGGCCCTGAGCCGCCTCAGCAGCCATGCTGGTCACACACGAGGACTGCCATGGCTCCGACTCGGGCTCATGAACCCAAACAGCTGCTCAGGAGGTGGCAACTCTCATCCGCCTGGTACAGGCGAGGAAACCGAGGCTGAGAGATGGGTCGCTGCTGGCCCAGTGAGTGGCTCTGCTGGGACTAAGTCCAAAGCCCCCTTTCGTGATTTCTACCCTATTCTGCCTCCCAGAGCAGGCAAAAGAGATCGCTGAGCTGGGCCCAGAGCACAGGACACAGAGGGTGACCCTGTCATTCATTCATTCATTTGTTCATTCTTTGCTCACTGGACAAACACTTCTGCACTCTCTCGTATTCCTGATTTTCGGTGACAAAACAGAAAGAATGCTCACGGAGGGGTAAGACACAGCAGGGAGTGCGTGCGTGCTTGCGTGTGTGTGTGTGTGTGTGTGTGTGTGTGTGTGCGTGCGCATGCACACGTGCATGCGCCTTTGTTCTACATTGACAGTGTGGAGGCTCTCAGGTTCCTTGCTTCTAGAAGGATCAGAGCCACTCTGCTTCTAAAGTTCTAGGCAGAGTTCAGCAAGGTCCCACAGCTCAGCACAGGGCCTGGCACACAGTAGATGTTCAGTAAACAGGAACTGCCCTAAATCCAAAAACTTGGCTCTCTCCTCCACCTTCCTCCCACCTTGTTTGTGCCTGGGCTGAGCCCTTTCCTTGGCCCCTGGGTTCCCAGGACACATGTGACACCCTTTGTCATGGAGCACTGTGTCTCCCCCGCGACTCCCCACCCTGTCCCAGATTCCTTCCCTGTTGCCTTGGGGTCCTGCCAGCTCCATCCAGACAACTCCCCTAGCCTCCCCCTCCCTCCGGCTTCCTGTCCCCTCCCCCTTTGTCCCATCCAGAAACCCCACCTAGTGAACCAGATAGGCCAAGAGAAGGTGACGTGGCCCCAGAAGAAGGGAGCTTCTGGGGTGGCGGCCAGTACCTGTGTCCTCTGCAGAAGGGGCTCACGGTCCTCTCCCCATCCCACTCCAATGTCACTTTCCAGCCCTCCCCAGGACACTGTCACCAGGCTGAGGTGGAGCCGACTCAGTTGATAGGTGGTGGAACTCACATCAGAGAGTTTGTGCTCTGACCTCTGATGTCCATGAATGTCCATGCTCAGATGGTCACTTAGCAGCTGTGTGCCTTTGAGCAAAACAACCTCTCTGAGCCTCAATTTTCTCATCTGAAACATAGGATACAGTCCCATCGTCCCTAATCCAAACTCCCAGGCTCCAGATGTGTTTGGGAATTGAGAACTTTTCTTTTCTTTTTGAGACAGAGTTTCCCTCTTATTGCCCAGGCTGGAGTGCAGTGGCATGATCTTGGCTTACCGCAACCTCTGCCTCCTGGGTTCAAGCGATTCTCCTGCCTCAGTCTCCCGAGTAGCTGGGATTACAGGCATGCGCCACCACACCTAGCTAATTTTGTATTTTTAGTAGAGATGAGATTTCTCCATGTTGGTCAGGTTGGTCTCAAACTCCCAACCTCAGGTAATCCACCCACCTCGGCCTCCCAAAGGGCTGGGATTACAGGCGTGAGCCACCCTGCCTGGCCTGAACTTTTCAGAGTTTAGAAAGATGATGCAGGCCTTATACCGTATATTGTGCTAATACCTCCAGTGGGATCTGGGGCTGCAGGCTGTACTCCAGTGAGATTTCAGTAGCAAAACCAATGAATATTCATACTCACTAGGATAAACATAGCTTATAAATAGCCTCAGGTCAGGTTTAGCAGCCAAAATGAATTATAAAAATAATTTGAGTTTTCAAAGCTTCGGGAGACTGACCGCGAAGATAAAGGAGTATAACTAGTGATACGAGCCCCTCCTGAAAGGGCAGTGGGGACTGTAGCAGAAAGACACTTAGCGCATACCCAGCCACAGAGGACATGGGAATCGGGCTGAACTTGAAGGGAAGAGAGAGCATTCCAGCTCCCTGCCGTGGGGGCAGGGGCTGAGAACCAGGGCCGGGTCCAGACTCCGGATTCTGATTCCTGGAGATCTAAGGGCTCCCGCACCTCCACAAGTCATGAGCAGGGCAGAGAGGCCACGACACCCATAGCAGCTACCCAGCAGCAGGAAGACACTTGATCCTCCTGCCCCGAGGGTTGAACTTTGCCTGCGCAGTGATGAATGTCACAGCTTCTATCTTCCAGAACCCACCCAAGGACTGCAGGCAGCCTCAGGGGTCCACTGAGTATCTGAAGTTGACCAGAAGACCCAAGATCAGGAGCCCCTGCCCTAGAGGGTGACCAACCCACGCCCTGGTGTGTCATCTCCTCGACAGTTCCGGTCTAGGATGGAAAAGCATTAAGGGGACTGTAAATGCAACCTAGAACCCCAGCTCCCCAAGGGACTCCGGCCCCTCCAGCTCCACGGGGCACCCCTCAGTCTATCCTTCTGGCTACCAAGGGGTACAGGTCCTGTTTTTCTTTTTTTTCCTTTCTTTTTAGTAAGAGAGAGGGTCTCACTCTGTAGCCCAGGCTGGAGTGCAGTGGCACTATCACAGCTCACTGCAGCCTCGACCTCCCAGGCTCAGGTGATCTTCCTGCCTCGGCCTCCTGAGTAGCTGGGACCATAGGTGTGCACCACCACGCCCAGCTATTTTTCTTTTTCTCTTTTCTTTTCTTTCTTTCTCTCTCTCCTTCTCCTTCTCCTTCCTTTCTTTTTCTTCTTTTTTTTTCAGACGGAATCTAGCTCTGTTGTCCAGGCTGGAGTGCAGTGGTGCCATCTCAGCTCACTGCAACCTCCGCCTCCCGGGTTCAAGCGATTCTCTTGCCCCCGCCTCCCGAGTAGCTGGGACTACAGGTAGGCACCACCACGCCCGGCTAATTTTCCTATTTTCAGTAGAGACGGGTTTCAGCATGTTGGCCAGGTGGTCTGGAACTCCTGCCATCAGGTGATCCGCCCACCTCTGCCTCCCAAAGTGCTGGGATTATAGAGGTAAGCCACTGCTCTCAGCCTGTTTTTCTTTATTTTTTGTAAAGATGGGATCTCACTACTTTGCCCAAGTTGATCTTGAACTCCTGGGCTCAAGCGACCGTCCCGGCTGGGCCTCCCAAAGGGCTGGGAATTGAGGAGTGAGCCATGGGGCCCAGCCTAGTTCCTATTTCTAAGCCCCCCACTCCGCGCCCCATATCTGGGTCCTGCAGCCCCGCGCCGCAACCCGGGGCCGCACAGCAGCTCAGGCCCCAGCCTCGGGCCCCCAGTGGGGTGGGGACAGGGGGTGCGGTGGGGCGCCCCCGGCCCGCGCTTACCCAGGTTGAGGGTGATGTTGACCGAGTTGGGGTACTGCACGCCGAAGGCCATGGACGGGCTCTGCCACCAGGTGCTTTCGTCCTCGCTGTGGAAGTCGGTGAGGTAGGAGGCGTTGTGGTGGCGCTGGGGGTCGGCGGCGTCGCAGCGCTGGCACTGCGCCCCCGCGCCCGCGGCGCCCACGTGGGGGCAGAAGTCCTCGGGCGGGTTGCCGCACGTGTGCGACGCCTGGGCGCGCCGGCCGAACGCCGCGTTCTCGAACACGGGCAGGCAGCGCTGCGGGCGCCCCGCGCCGTCGTAGCACGCGCCCATGCCCGCGCCGGCCGCCCGCGGTGCCAGCAGCGCCAGCGCCAGCCCCAGCGGGAGCGCGGCCGCTGCCATCGTCAAGGGCACCGACGCCGCGCGCTCTGCCTGCCCCGCTCGGCTCGGGTGGGCGCGGACCGCGCGGGGCTCCCAGGACCCGCCTTCCCGGGCGGGCGGGACAGCGGCGGGGCGGGGAGGCTGGAGGGAGGGGCGGCCGGCGGCCCCACCCGACCAAAAACAGAAGGCACCGCGGCGTCCCCGGGCGCCCGCCCCACCTGCTGGACGTGCCCGGCAGTGCGCTCAGGAGTCCGCCCGGGCCTCGTGGAATCTGTTTCCTCGTCTGTGGAGTGGGGTCGGTAAAGCTGCAGCCTCATTACCGCCGTTCGGAGGCTTCAGTGCTGCTCATTAATAGACACTGCTCGCCGGTGCCTCGGAAGTCCGGAGATGAAAGAGGGCACGAGGCTCTCTACCTGATGGCCACGGTTTGCGTGTCTCCTCCTAGCAATAAAGCGCGCCCGGGACAGGGTGGTGAGATGGCTCCGCACGGCTCCTGTCGTCCTTCACTCTGAGAAGCACTCCTGCTGGCTGCTCGCTGCTCTCACAGCACAGAGATTCTAACCTGATATTTGTGACAAGGATACCTGATTTTGTCACAAATGTCACCTCGGAGAGGCCTTCCTTGTCTTCTGCCCCAGACCCCATAAATGCCCCCTTTACTCCATTTATTCACATTAGCAAATCGAAGGAGAAAAGCCATTCAATAAAATGTAGCAGCCAGGCTGTGCGCAGTGGCTCACGCCTGTAATCCTAGCACTTTGGGAGGTGAAGGCAGGAGGATAACTTGAGGCCAGGAGTTCGAGACCAATCTGAGCAAAATAGTGAGACCCTATCGCTGCAAAAGATAAAAAACTTAGCCTGGCGTCCTGGCGCAAGCCTGTAGTCCCAGCTCCCTGGGAGGCTGAGGTGGAAGGATCCCTTGAGCTGCGAGGTCAGGCTGCAGTGAGCTGTGATTGTGCCACCGCACTCCAGCCTGGCCAAACGAGTCAGACCCTGTCTCAGAAGAAGAAGAAGAAGAAGAAAAAAAGCAGCCATTACGAGAAAAACTCTAAGCAACATAGAAATAAGTTTCCTGGCTGGGCGAGGTTGGCTCACGCCTGTTATCCCAGCACTTTGGGAGGCTGAGGCAGGTGGATCACCTGAGCTCAAGAGTTGGAGACCAGTCTAGCCAACATGGTGAAACCCGTCTCTACTAAAAATGCAAAAAATTAGCTGGGTGTGGTGATGCATACCTGTGATCTTAGCTACCCAGGAGGCTGAGGTGAGAGAATCGCTTGAACCCGGGAGGCAGAGGTTGCAGTGAGCAGAGAGCATGCCATTGCACTCCAGCCTGGGCGACAAGAGCAAAACTCCATCTCAAAAAAAAAAGAAAGAAAATTTTCAGAAACAAGATGAGCTGTAGTGGGGTGGTTCACTACCAGTTATTTAGACATGATTAAAACAATACAGTTCTGGAAAGGACTACAGAATAGACCCATGGAATAAGTTATTTTTCAGAACTATAAGTAAAGTTAGTATATGATATCACCACTGGTACTTAAGGTTATTTTGGAAATTCTAGCTAATACCATAAGACAAAAAATGTAAAAGATATAAATGCTTATATTTTCTATTTACCTGAAGATACATCTAGAAAATCTAAAAGATTCTACTGAAGACTGATTAAAATTAAGAGCTCAATAAGATGGCTGAATACAGGATAGAGTGTGAAAACAAATGCCAGCAACAGGCATTTTCTGGCTGGGAGTGGTGGCTCAGGCCTATAATCCCAGCATTTTGGGAGGCCGAGGCAGTCGGATCACCTGAGGGTCAGGAGTTCGAGACCAGCCTGGGCAACATGACGAAACCCCATGTTTACTAAAAAGACACAAAATAGCCAGGCATGGTGGTACACCTGTAATCCCAGCTACCTGGAAGGCTGAGGCACAAGAATCGCTTGAATCCAGAAGGCAGAGGTTGCAGTTAGCCGAGGTCGTGCCACTACACTCCAGCCTGTGCAACAGAGCAAGACCCTGTTTAAAAAACAAACAAAAAACTGATACCAGCAATAATGTAGAAAATGGTAGAACACTTAACAATAAATCTAGTATGACATCACAAGATATAAATGAAGCAAATTATATCACACTACTGAGAGACAGAAACCTGAAGAAACCAGCATCTGTATTCACAGATTTCCAACTGTTTAAATATACAAATTCTGCCCAAGTTAAAACATCGATTTAGTGTAATCCTAAGTTATTTTTTGATGGTGTTAGGGAGGCTTCTTCATTAAAGTTTTATTTTATGGTCAAGAACATGATTGCAGTGGACTCTCGGTGGCCCACCCCGCTACCCTGAGCTGGGCTGTGCACCCATCCAAAGCCAGTTCATCTATCAGGCACAGGAGACATAGCAGCCTGCAGGAATTTTAGAAACCCATAAAAATTGTTCTAATTTCTTTAGAGTCAGAAGAAACACATGAAAAGAAGTTCTTTTAGGCTAAAGAACATGTTTTAACATACGATATGAATATACCTGTCTTTAGATCAAAGCAGTTGTCAAATCGAATTTTTTCAAATGTTAGTGCCTGGGAGGAAGGTGTTCCAGCCCGACTCCCAGGTGAGCTGGCTCCGTGTGCAGTTATGGGACCAGAATGGACTGCCACTCCTCTTCCAGCCGACTCTGGGGTGGCCCTGAGGATAGTGGCCCCAATTCGCAGTGTGTGTGCACCTGGGAAAGATTCGCAGGAACTCATGGACAGTGGCAAGTGGCTTAGCAACTCATGTGGCAAGATTGGTGGCAGGGACATGCAGACAGACCTGTGGGATGGACCGGCTTTGTTCTGGACCCTCCAGAGCTCAGGACCGTAACACAGGGGGAGGTGATGAGGACAAGGAGGCCAGCATCCTTCCCAGGCTCCACGGCAAAGCAGATCCTGTCCCCGCCACCCTAATTCTCAGTCAATGACTCTGCTTGGATAAGTTAACTGGTCATCTTCTCAATGCAATCTGTGTGACACAGAAGCCATTGGCCACATGGTGTTCAGTGACGAACCTGGGCTCAGATTCTATCTCCACCACCTGTGTGGCTGTGGAGGGTTGTGAAGCCTTGGTTCCCCCCTCCTTCTTGGATGCCTCCCCGATACGCCCAGATTGCCACCCTAAGAGCTACTCTTCCTGGCTGCATTTGCCACTACGGTCCTGCATGCAGAGGTCCCACCAGCTGAGTGTCTTCGCTTGAGATTTAGAAGGTGGAAGTGAGCAAAGGCCATCTTCTGCCCTTCTGGTGGATTTTTCTGGTGGCAAGTGAGGTCACAGAGAAGGGAGGTTTTCAGTCCGACCTGCTTCCCATTCTCCAGCCCTGTGTGTGCTGAGAGGCCTCTGTGTGCTGGCAGTAGCAGGAGCAATGGCTTACCGATGCTCATTTCCAGCCCTTGGATTGCAGGTACAGCTGTGACTTGTCAGAGCCAACAGCGGTGGCCACCTCAGAGGTGGTGGCAGCTTCCCTGGTGGGTCAGTTCTGTAGTGTCCCAGGTGTCAGCCCCTCTAGTCCTCCCAATCATCCCCTGTGCACTTAGTGCCCTGTGTTCAATCCTTCCTGTTGGAAATACACAAGCACTTAGCAAGTGTGTGGTTCAGAGCTCAGCGTGGAGTGAGTGCTCCATAAATTGTTATTGCTGTGATTCCCACAAGATCCTGCCCTTATGAGCCCATGGTCTGGTCAGAGAGGAAAAGAGCTCATTAAAAAATAGTCTGATTGTTCAGGCGTGGTGGCTCATGCCTGTAATCTCAACACTTTGGGAAACCGAGGCTGGTGGATCGTTTGAGCCCAGGAGTTCAAGACCAGCCTGGGCAACATGGCAGAACCCCATCTCTACAAAAAATACAAAAATTAGCCAGCCATGGTGTTACACAGCTGTAGTCCTAGCTACTCAGGAGGCTGAGGTGGGAGGATCACTTGTGCCTGGAAGGTGGAGGCTGCAGTGAGCTGTGATGGCACCAGTGCACTCCAGCCTGGGCAACAGAGTAAGATCCTGTCTCAAAAGAAAAAGAAAAAGAGAAAAAAGAAAGAAAGAAAGAAAGAAGAGAAAGAGAAAGAAAAAGGACGGATGGACGGACGGACAGACGGAAGGAAGGAGGGAAGAAAGGAAGGGTCTTTTTTTTAATTAAAGAAAAGAAGGAAACAGCCAGAGGACACTCCAAGGCTTGCTTGAACCTGTTTTATAAGAGTGAGTTGTCATTTGTCCCTCAGCAAACGCAGTTGCCCACTGTCAACCCCCAACTTCCTGCCCCCCTGGGCTCGCAGTCAGTGAGGCAGAGGCGTGATGTGCACAGATCTGGGAGCACAGGCTGACACATGCAACAAAAGACAGTATCTGGAGTGGGGGCAAGGAGGGCGGGGTGGCTCGTCCTGCCTGGAGTTGGAGGAAGTTTCCCAGAAGAGGCGGCATTTAGGCTGAGCTGTAAAGGATGAGTAGAAGAAAGGGCCTCCCAGGCAGGAGCGCACGCAAAGGCCCAGAGGCGCGCAAAGTAGGGGAGGCTGGCGTGTTGGTGCGTTGGTTGGGTAGGGAGCTGGTCCTGGGGATTGAGTCCGGAGCAGGGCACAGAGGCCAGAGGATGTGAGCCTCTTGGCCGTGGCAGTTTGTCCTGTGAGGGTCTGCAGGGGCTGAAAGTTGTGAGCCTCTGGGGCGGCAAGGACCACGTGTGTCTTGGCCTGTTGTCCCCATTGCCTGCCCTGAACGCTGTTCAGGAACCTTTCCGGAATGAATGAGAACCTCCAAGAAGGGCAAAGACTAATCCCATAGGAGCTGGGCTGGCCCTCACCGACCTCGCCCAGCCCTCGCAGCAGGCCTTGAGGGGACCGTCCTGCCGGCGCTGGCGACCTCCTTTCTCATCTGCAGAGGTCTCCCAGCCCCCTCCCTCACCGCTCCTACCCTCTTCCTGCATTCCCGGCTCTTCTCCCAGCGCTCACCGTCCAGCTGCTCGGGTTCACCCGGGACCAACCACCAGGTGGCGATGTTGGCCACAATACGGGGACTGGCCCCTCTCCGGCCCCTGGTGGCCCAGGACACCCTGGGCCGTGGCTGCACAGGGCAGGGGAGTTGGCCAGCGCCGTGGGGGGCGCGGAACTCCATCCGACAAAGCCGCTTCCCGAGGCCACTTTCTGGGTGAGTGGCACGAGCACGTCTCGGCCCGTCTGCCCCACTCCAGCCCTTCCCCAGACGCTCGGCCCCGCCTGAGCGTGGAGCAGCCTGGTTGATGGGGAGCCCAGAGGGGGAAGGAGGGGCTCAGAGCAGGGGCGACTCCCAGGAACACAGCGCGAGTGAGCAGACCCAGGGCCAGAGCCAGGCCTCCCTCCATCCCACTGCTGAGGACAAACTCCCTGGGCCCCCATCCCGAGACCCCTCAGCCTCCATGGGAAGGCCAGCGGGCACTGGCCACTCAGACTGACTGCTATCTTCAGACGGCCTGAGCAGAAGGATGGCACTGTGGGTGGGGTGGCTAAACGTCCCCCGCTTCCCTGTGGCCTGGGATCCGAGAAAATGGGCGTGTAAAGGTTGTTGGATCCAGGGCACAGGCTGTACAAATGGGGAGACTGAGGCCCAGGGAAGGGAAGTGGTTTGTTGGGGACACATTCAAGGCAGGATGTGACCAGGTGTCTCCTATCCCTGTGGTCGGTTCCTCCTAGGATAGGGTTCAGGGAGGGGCTGGGTGTCTACGGAATTCAGGAAGCAAAGTGCACCCCTCCGGCATAGGGCTATCTGCGAACCCATAAAAATGTCTCAGAATAACCCCCAACATCTGGGTGGCAAGGGACAATAAACACCTGTATTTCCAGAAGGGGCTGGGAAGGAGCCGGGAAAACCTAGCAAGCCAGCCTTTGGGATGCGGCGGGAGGGTGGGGGGTGAAGGCTGCCAGCTCTCCATTGGGGGAAGGCTCTGAGCGGCACCTTCCGATGGGGCCCCCCAGGGCCAGAAATGAAGCTGGCAGGGCTTGGTGAGGGTCTGCCCATTGTCCTAGCCATAGCAGAGAGCCAGGGAAGGCTCTGGAGCAGCAGATCGCCCAGGCCTGTTTCCTTTTGGAGGATGGGAGTGGAGTGCAGAGGACCAGCCTGGAGGTGGTGTGGTAGGAGGAGCCGATGTGTGTGCATGTGTGTGTGTGTGTTCCATGTGTCTGATATGTGTGTATGTGTCCAATGTGTGTGTGTGTACAATGTGTGTATGTGTGTCTCCGATGCATGTGTATGTCCGATGTATGACTGATATGTGAGTGTGTGTGTGTTTGGTGTGTGTGTGTCCAGTGTGTGGATGGGTGTGTGTGTTCAATGTATGTGTCCTCGATGTGTGTGTCTCTGATTGTGTATCCAGTGTGTGTGTGTTCGATGTGTGTATGTCCCATGTGTCTGATATGTGAGTGTATGTGTCCAGTGTGTGGATGGGTAAATGTGTCCAATGTGTGTGTGTGTCTCCAATGTGTGTATGTGCATCCAGTGTGTGTATGTGTCTCTCTGATGTGTGTGTGTCCAGTGTGTTTGTGTGTGTCTCTGATGTGTGTGTCTGATGTGTGTGTCTTCGATGTGTGTGTTCGATGTGCGTGTGTGTCCCATGTGTCTGTGAGTGTGTGTTCAATGTGCGTGTTCAGTGTGTGTGTATCTCTAATGTATGTGTGTCCGATGTGTGTGTCCCATGTGTCTGATATGTGAGTGTGTGTCCAGTGTGTGTGTGTGTTCGGTGTGTGTGTGTGTCCGATGAGGAATGTGCCTGCGCTGAGCACCTAGGGCTCCTGCAGAGGCCTGGCCTTCCGCTCGGGCTACCTGCAAAGGTAGCAGGCTCCCCTCTCTGAAGCCCACCTACCAAGGGTTAAAACCTTCCGGGAGAAGAAAGAAGGGAGAAAAACCCTGTTGTTCTGATTTGCTTAATGAACGTTAATTAAGAAGACAGAAGAGAGCTGATTCCTTCAGGACGGAGATGAAAGGCCCGTTAATTAAATCTGGGGAGACGGCCAGGCCCTGCTGATCTCTCCTGACAGCTCTGCAGCCTCGTCGGAGCCCAGCACCGGGGGCACAGAGCACAGGGGGAAAGGCAGCTCCCTGCCCTCACCCCTGCCCCACCCCGAAGCGTTGGAGCCCAGACTTACTGTGCTATCTTGGGTGGGGCCCTGCCCCTTTAGGGTGCCTCAGTTCCCTGTGTGAACAGCGAGAGCATTGGTCTAGGTGGTTTTCCGGGATGCCCTGTCTGGCTCCGAGCCTGTGTTAAGTCTGTGCTCTGTCCGCACGCCTGGGTCTCAGTCTTCCCTTCTGTTCAGTGAGGAGACGTCACTGGCTCTGTAGGCTTCAAGGGCAGGAGGTAAGGACTGGGGATCTGCCAAGGGCTAATGGACAGCTATGGAAGAGAGAAGTTAGCAGCTGGCGACATCGGCCCCCAGGACCCCACCGCCAGGCCACGCCCATCTGTCTGCTTTGCAGTATCACTCCGGGCGCTGCCCCGCCCCTCTGAGCAAGGACAAGGTCACCCCCTGAGAGGCCTCCTGGGGGCCAGGCCTGGGCTGAGTGCACCACCTGCACAAGTAGGCACTGTTATTCTCCCCATATTGTAGACAAGCAAATGGAGGCCCAGCCAGAGACAGCTCCTTGCCCAGGACCACTCTGCTCATCAGCAACAGAGAGCCGGGTTCAAACCCCAGTGTGCCTGGCCCAGAGCCTATCAGGCTGTCCACTTTGCTCCCCATTCATTCATTCATTCATCCATCCATCCATTCCTTCCTTCCTTTAGGGGACATTTGTTCCGTGCCCTCCCTGGGCTAGTTGCTGACATACAGGGGACAGATTGTCTGGGACCTCATGGGGCTCCTCACAGAATTGGGAAGACAGTGACCCAGGAAGCAACCTGATGAATTAGGTAGTGACTGATTGCGGTAAGTGCCACAAAGGAAATAGACACGGTGCTGGGATGAACTCCTTGAGGTGTGAGCAATCAGGGAGGCTTCTCGGAGGAGGTGACAGCTCAGTGGAGACCTGCAAGATGAGATGGGAGGCAGGATGGAGAGGGAGCTGATGGGAGCTGACAAGGGGCCCCTCAGCTGTCACCCTCACAGAGCATCTCCTCCCAGAGAGTTAACAGATTTAGACAGGACAAGGGACGTGGCTGGCCTCGGGGCTTGTCACTACTCAGTCTAGAAACTGTCTCAACCTCCCTGCTGTGCTCAGCCCGAGGTGGGCCTGGGGCTGGATGAGTCAGCCCTGGGCAGCCCTTCAAGTTCAGCGGGTTTCGAAGAATATAGGATATCCCCTTCTGGGTGGTGCAGGGGCCACAGGCTGGGCTACAAAGGAGATAAATATGGCTGTCCATTCATTCATTCATGTATCCACTGGACAGATGTTTACTAAGCCCTGGACTGGGCACAAGGGACAGAATGATGAATAATGATGAAACTGTCCCTTGACTGGGGGCAGTGGCTCATGCCTGTAATCCCAGCACTTTGGGAGGCCGAGGTGTGCAGATCACCTGAGGTCAGGAGTTCGAGACAGCCTGACCAACATGGAGCAATCCCATCTCTACTAAAAACACAAAATTAGCTAGGCATGGTGGTGCATGCCTGTAATCCCAGCTACTCAGGAGGCTGAGACAGGAGAATCGCTTGAACCCAGGAGGTGGAGGTAGCAGTGAGCTGAGATCACAGCATTGCACTCCTGCCTGGGCAACAAGAGCGAAACTCCATCAAAAAGAAAGAAGGAAGGAAAGAGAAAGAAAGAGAGAGAGAGGGAAGGAGGGAAGGGAAGGAGAGAGAGAAAGAGAGGAAGGGAGGAAGGAAGGCAGGGAGGGAGGGAAAGAAAGGAAAGAAAGAAAGAAAGAGAAAGAAAGAGAAACTGTTCCTGTACTTCAGGGGTCCAGAGAAGAAGCTGTTAATAACAGCACAAGGCTATATGTACCAGGCAGTACGTACAGAGCTGGTACCTAACCCAGTCTGGAGAGATCAGGGAGGGCTTCCTGGAGGAGGTAGGGTCTCAGCTGAGACCTGGAGGAGAATGAAGTATCCAGGAAAAGGGGTTGGGGAAGAGCATCCCAGATAGAGAGCAGCACATGAAAGGCTCAGAAGCAGGGGATGGGGGTGGGAGGATGGGCATTCGAGGAGTGAGGATGGTGGAAGCCGGGAACCAAGAAGGACTGGAGAGCCCGGACCTCACTGTGGGCCACGGGGGAGCGGTGGGAAGATTTTCTTCTGGATGTGCAGGGAGATTGGCCCGCTGTGGGTGGTGTAGAAGCGGAAGCGTTTAGCTGCTGCTGTAGGGACCGAGGAGAGCGAGGTGGTACCTAAGCCGGAGCAGGGAGGAGCTGGAGGGCTGCAGGACCAGGAAAGCAAAGTGTGGCCCTGGGTACGGGGGTGTCTGTGCAGGGAGGCGGTGGGAATGGGAAGTCACCAGTTGGGCTGGGGGAGGGGTGAGCAAAGCTGAAGCTGGCTCTGGGTCTCTGGCTGGGCCCTGGGTGGGCATGCTTTGCTGAGATGGGATCACCAGTCCAGGAGCAGGCCTGGGTGAGATGGGGAAGCCCGCTGTCCGTGCTGAAGGTGTGTGTCCAGAGGGGCCCAGGAGGGCAGACTCTTCTCCCGGCTCTGCCCCTCACATGCTGTTTGTCCTTGGGAGGGCCCCTTCCCCTCTCTGGGCCCCAGGATTCCCATCTGTATGATAAAGGGAGGCAAAGGATGGCTCTGAGGCCTGCCTCGAGTGGTTTCTCTTTCCCAAGCCTCTGCGAGGGGTCCAGACTGTCCCTTCCCCATTGAGAAGCTCCGGCCCCAGGCCCAGCCTCTGGTACCTACTGGACCCCACTGCCACTTCCTCTGGGGATCCAGGGTCCCCAACAGCTCCCACTGGGCCTGGTACTTCCTGATAAAATGCTGGCAGCCAGGTCCACACTGACACAGCCTGGCCAGTGCCCAGATGCGGCCCCCACAGCTCAGGCTACCATGTGTCACCCGCAGATGGTCCCAGCCAGGGATCCGGGAGCGCACCCCATGGCGGATTAAACACCTCACCCCCACAGTGGGCTTCCTTGTCTCTCCGACCGCACCACAGAAGAGGAGCCCTTTGAGGGCAGGCAGGGAGAGGGTGTGACTCCTCCCCTGGGCGGGTGGCAGAGGGGATGCTCACACACACAGAATGGATGACAAAGGCCAGTGAATGAATGGGAGGTGGATGAAGGAATGGGCAGAAAAGGAATGAATGAATGAAAGTGAATGAATGATGATGAATCAATGAAGTGGGAGTCCATGATGAATGAGTGCTGCTTGAAGTGAGAGCCTTTCCTTCCTGGGTTCTCCAGCGGCCTCTGCCCCAGGCGTGCAGCCCTCGCTGTCCCCACAGGAGGCACTACTTGATTGCCCCCTACCCAGTTCCGGTTTCTCTGACCACACCTGCCACGCTGTCCCCTCGCCCATGGGTCTAGCTGAGCCACACGGGCCTCCTTCCCGATCACACAGAGCCGGTCCTGCCTCAGGGCCTTTGCTCTGGCTGCGCCTCGTGCCTGGAGCAGTGCCCTTCCCCTGCTTTCTTCTGCATCCCAATCTGTCCCCACGTCCCTTTATGGAGGCCGCGGCAGGTCCCCCTGCGGACCTTGCCCAGCGCCCCCTGCCGCCCGAGGGTTTTCTGCCCCACCTCCCCGCACCTGCCAGGCTGTTCCTGCCTGTCTTCTCCCTCAGCCGTGAGCCGGGACTCGCTCGCCGCTGCGTGGCTGCGCTTAGAAGACACTGGTCTCCGCAGCAGTTCTCACTGCAGGGAGGCTGCCCTTAAACAATAATTTCATTTCTGAGCTCTTTCTGCTGAGGACAAGGAAAGAGCAATTATAAGTCACCAGCAGAGCCCAGCCAGGGATGGGAGGCACATGCACAGCTCCGGCTGCCCTAGGCCTGCCTGAGTGCCACGTCTACTGAGCAGGACCCCAGTCCACACCAGGGGCCTGGCACGACTCTGCAGGACCCCCACTGCCCTTGGGCAAAGGGGATCTCTTGAGCCAAAGCTCCTAAGACTTCAGAACTCACAGGCCTTGTCCAGACCCTCAGGCACCCCTGGCCCCCACCCCAGGACCTTTGTACCTGCGGGTCCTGAAATGCCCTTCTGCCCCTTCTTGTCGGGGTGGGGTGGGGGCTGACTCCTGCTCCTCCTCTAGTCCTGGGTGATGTCACTTCCTCAGGGAAGCACTCCCTGATGCCACAACCCTGTGACTGACACCTCCCCTGGTGCCCACTTTGTGGCGCTTGTCATTAAGTATTTCCTGTCCCTCTCTCTCACTTGACTGTCAGCTTCTGGGGGACAAGAATCCTGGGGCTTCCTGCTTTGTCCTTGACTTACACCCAGGAAGGCTATGCACTAGGTGCTCAATAAATAGTGCAGAATGAAAGAACAAGTGAATGGGTGAGTATATGCAAGGACGGAGGGAGGGCAGAAAGCAGGCGGGAGGCTGGGAGGAAGAAACTGGCCAGCGAAGCTCAAAGCTCGGTAGGCTGTCCTCCCGGGACTGATGGCTTTTAAGTGGGGGAGTGAAGGCCAAGGGCAGGGAAGGAGCCGGCAGCCTGGTGACGGGGAAGTGATCTATGGGTGCCTCGCCCTTCACGTGGCTTTATTTTGAAAACGTGAACTTTACAAATGTCAGGGAAAGGCGGGATTCTCCGCCTGGGACCACCAGGAGCCGATTAGCATTCCCGGCGATGCGCAAATGGAGCCCTGCATAGGCCGAGGGAAATTTATGCTGCCTGCTGGGGCTGATTCGAAGGCCAGGCAAGGGGGCTCAGAAAATAAAACTGTAAGGCTGCCAAGTCCGTGCCTGCCCAGGGGGCATGGCCAGGTGGAGGCCCCTGGAAGATAGGGAGGTGGGTTCAGAGGAACCCCCGGCCCTCTGTGGGACAGGGTGAAAATGGGGGCCACTTGGAGCAGGTGGGATTAAGGGGTACCCCCTGCTGTGCCAGACTCAGAGAGGTGACCCCTCCTGCTCACCCCTGTGGGGCCAGGCTCCATCCCTACCACCTGCCACACAAACCACCCAGATTCATCTTCAAGATGGTCTTATTTGCCAAGCCCGGTGGCTCACTCTTGTAGTCCCAGCACTTTGAGAGGCCGAGGCAGGCGGATCACCTGAGGTCAAGAGTTCGAGACCAGCCTGACCAACATGGAGAAACCCTGTCTCTACTAAAAATACAAAATTAGCTGGATGTGGTGGCGCACGCCTGTAGTCCCAGCTACTCAGGAGGCTGAGGCAGGAGAAACGCTTGAACCCAGGAGGCAGAGGTTGCAGTGAGCGGAGACCGTGCCATTGCACTCCAGCCTGGCAACAAGAGAGAAACTCCATCTCAGAAAAAAAAAAAATGATCTTATTAGGGAGTGGCATTAGCCCCAGGCTGCAGATGAGAACCCCAAGACTCAGGGAAACAGAGGGACTTGCCGAGGCCACTGATATGAGAGGGTCAGGCAGGATGAAAGCCCCGTTCTCCGACTCCCTTCCCAGGCAGCCTCCTGGCCCTGCCCTGCCCCCACTTCTCCCAGTTTCCAGGACAAACCCCATTTAAGACAGTCCACAGCCTCAGTGTCCGGCTAGAAATCCCTCTGCTTAGGGAGCTCCGTGTGGGCTGCCCGGCTTTCACGCGCACAGCCCCCTCTGCTCGGAACACCCCCCTGCTGCACCTGCATCCCCTTGTCTTCCCCTGCAGGTCTCCTTGGAGATCAGCCTTCTCCAAAGTTTGTTGTCAGCCCCCACCCCCGTCTCTGCAACGGGGATATTCTTTGCAAATTGATTTTCATGCACACACGGGTCTCAAGGATGTGTTGGGAGGCATCGGATTTCCATCAGGGCCTGTGAGGGGAGGATGCGAGGAGAATATCTGTGTGTGTGTCGGTGTGTGTTTGTGTGTGTGTACATGTGTGCATGGAGGTGGCGTGTGTGTGCGTGTGGTGTGGGGCGCGAATGTGCGTGTGCACATGGTGTGTATCTGTGGGATGTATCTGTGTGTGGCAGGACCTAAGGGGCCCTGAGGGGGACAAGCCTGGTGCAGGCGACCTCAGCGCAGGCAGAGGAGGAAGGCGGCTGGGCCCGGTGGCAGAGCGAGGCCTATGATGGTCCCTGGAGCCACGCTGGAGCGGAGCTGTGAGCTTGTCGTAGATGGGGGAGATGCAGGATGGGAGCATCTGGAAGTGGGGGCTCCAGATAGTGGATGGCTCAAGAGCTCAGGGAGGGACCAGGCAGCCCACCTGAATCTTGGGCTTTCAGGGGTCCACCTGAGATGGGGACCGAGGAGAGGCTGTGCGCTCTCCAGCTGAGTCCTCCCACAGGCTGGGGTCCTGTCCCCAGTAGGGGACAGTCCTGGTGATCAGTGATGATCCCAGGCTCAGCCACTGAGCCTCTCTGTGACCCCAAGGGCAGGGCCCCGCTAAGGGCTGGGACGCTGTCTGCGGGTTCGCGCATTCCCGGCACCTGGCACAGCGAGTGTGATCCTCATCCGACTTTGTGCAGTGGGTGCCTGGCTGTGCCCATGCGGGCAAGCAGGGCCCCCTGCCATCCTCCTGGCAGCCCTGGGACAGAGGCTGCTGTTCTGTGCTCAGATGAGGAAGTGAGACCCAGGGATAGGGAGACTTACCCAGGGTCCCAGGGCTCAGAGATGCTGGTGCTTGGTTTTTGAAGATGTAGTTTGACTCTAAAACAGAACTTCTGGCGTGGCTGGTGGGCATGGAAGCAGGAAGGCACCTGTGGCACAGCCAGGCAGCCTCGTCCTGTGGGGCGTGGGGTTCCCATGGGAGAGCTGGCCAGGGGCCAGTCCTCAGTACTCTCAGCCCGCAGAAGAGCTGGGACACGCCCTCCTGAGCCCTGGGCAGAATCCTCCAGGATTTTTGCAAGCGTGTGGCAGAGCGGCACAGGCTTGGGTTCTGATTAGGGACACCACGGCCCAGTGGCACGCAGAGGGCAGGCAGAGCAGCCCGCCAACAGGGGCCCCTAAATAACGGGGAGTGACCAGCACGTCTGCTGCTCATCCCAGCCGGGGGACAGGCTCTGGCTTCATAACGCATGATCGATGGGCCTAATATGGGCCTGGAGACGGCGGGCTGGCAGCCCCGGCCTGGCCTGCCGGCTGCCATTTGCCCACATATTTATTTATTTATGCATTCTCCTCCATGGCAAAAGCCCAAAAACAATAAAAGAAATTGAATTGCATATCAGATGGGACATCAGAGGGAGATACGGCCATAAATCGCACTGTATTTATTCCATAAATATCAGCACCTCCCGAATCACCAGTGCCCGTTACGAAGTTATAATCAGGAATCTGGTCCTGTGAGGCTCACTGCCAGCCCCTCCCCTGCTAGACAAACAAGCTGGGTCCCTAAAGTCAATAACCACTTCCTAAGGCCACCTGTTCCCTTCAAGGGGCATCTGCTCACCCCGGCTGCCCCACCCAAAGTGAGGGACCACAGGAAGGGCAGGAGGGGGCTGGCATTCCAGCTGGCCTAGGCCTGGATGTGGCAAGCCCAAGGAGGGAGCATAGCTTCTCCATGCCCTCGTCCCCCTGCTGCCCAGCTACAACTACACTACAACCTGGTTGGAGCCACCATCCTTTCCATTGCCACTTTGTGTGTGTGTGTGTGTGTGTGTGTGTGTGTGTGTTGTGGGGAGGGGTATGTGTAATTTACATTCAGTGAAATGCATGCATAATTATGTAGCTCAGTGAAGTTTTACATGCGTATGCACATGTGAGACCACAGATGAAGGCAAAGAACATCTGCCACTCCCAGAAGTTCCCGTATCCTTCTGCCCACAGCCATCAGGATCACTTCTGCCATCCACCACCAGGGCACAGTGAGCAATTTCTAGAACTTCAGACAAATGCAATCCTATAACAGGGACTCTTTTGTGTCTATTTTCTTGTTTGTTCATCATTAAAGTAGGAGAGATCCATCCACATCATTACGAGTGTCAGGGGTTGGTTCTTTTTCACTGCTGTGTAGTATTCCATCCTGTGAATGGACCATAGTTTGTGCATCCATTCTCCTGTGCGTACACATTTGGGTTGTTTCCAATTTGGGGCTAGTATGAACAAAGCTGCTATGAATGTTTTGGCATGAGTCTTTTTGTGAATATAAGCACTGACTTCCCTTGGGTATGTGCCCTGGAGTGGGATTGTTGGGTCATAGGGGAGATGTATGCTTAAAATCATGAGAAACTGCCATGTTCTTCTTCTTTAATGTCGCCAGGGCGTTTTCTATCCCACAGCAATGCGGGAGCATTCCAGTTGCTCTGTGTGGACATCAACACTTGGTGTTGTCTGTCTTTAATTTTAGCCACATTGGCAGCTGTGTACTGCCTGCCGTCTCTGTGGTTTTAATTTGTGTTTCCACCTCCATAACTACACTGCCCACTGGAGTGACTGTGATAGCCTCTGCCCCCTGAATCCTTCCTTCCCCAGCAACCGGAGAGACCCCGTTGCCCTTCCTGCTGCTGGAGACCCTCCAAAGCTCTTCCCCTCCTCTTCTGCTCTCCTACACTGGCCTCCACGCCGTCCGCCACCTTCCTGCCTCCGCTCCCTCCCCAGGCCTCTGCTCCATGCTGCCTTCTCACTGCCCACCTCCTTCCCTGCTTTTTTCTGCCCAGCATTTTTCACCCCATTTTTCATTGCCTGTCTCCCCCAACCATGTCATCTCCCCAAGCGCAGGGATCTTTGCTGGGTTCACCGTTACATCCTTCCTGGGGGCCCAGACCCGTACCTGGCACAGAACACAGGCTTGGTCAATATTGATCAACACTGGCTGAACAATGGGAGTAAGCCGTTGGTAGGTAACACAGCATTTTGACAAGAGTTGCTTTTTAAAAACGAAAATGAAATGCACATAATATAAAATCACCCATTTGAAAGTGAACAATTCGGTGGCATTTGGTTCCTTCACACGGTTGTGCAGCCACCACCCAATCCTTCCAAGTGACAGAGCCGTTCGGCCATGGCCTCATCAACCTCTGAGGTGACCTTAATACTCTCCCTCGCCTATTTTTTTAAACAACTAAATGTCTCTGAGCTTCTTTCTAACTCCCTCCCCACCCGGAGTCTTGCCGTATCCATGAGCTTCTCTCCTGCGGTGTTTTAAGGACAATCAAAATGTCCCACCTTGAGGCTGGCTATGGGGCAGGGCTGGCTGATGGGGGGCTCCCAGTAAGGCTGGGGCTCAAACCCCCTCCTCCTGGGTCTGATCAGGAGAATGAGGGCAGTGTCTGGGTGAACTCTTCCCCGCTGTTGAGGATTCTGCCGAGGTCCACGGGTCCCCTGGAGGTGGGGCCCTCCTGGGTGACTCTGGGCGACTCTGGGCGCTGCCATCCAACCCTACATGCCCTGCCTGGCTGCTTACCCCACACATGCCCGGTCTCCCGCTTCCACGCACAAGAATCTTTCCTTTTCTTTGGCTACAAACTGGGGGAGGGGAGGTCGACCCAATTTATTTGGCAACAAATAAAGAGCTGCCATGATTAAGATGGGGGGGAAAGTTTAAAGGAGGAAAAATACCTTGGGTAATGCCATCTCCTGCGTCTTTATATTCTGAAACGGATCGTTCTGGACGCGGGCAGAAGGCCTGATTTAATATCCTCATGGAAAATACTGCACCTGATCCAATTACCACGGGAATTTTGATACAGTCAGCAGTCAAGATGAAAGATTCAGAGGCGCTCACCGCGGGAGTAAACACAGAGACCGAATTACCCGGGCTCCTCTGGGAGGAGTTAAGCGGTTCAGGTCGCTGTGAGGGCACCTCGGGCCAGGCCGGGGGGGTTCCACAGAGGCCACTATGCCACTGCCCCTGTGGCGACACTTCTCTGGACAACCACACAGTGCACCGTGCCTCATCCTGGGCCGGGGAGAGGTCCTGGGGTCTGGGCCCTGGTGCGGCAGGCCAGGGGTCTATGCAGAGAGGTATCCACACACCACGCCCACAGCCCAGCATGGCCCTAGGGGGCCTCCTCCTTTCCCAGTCCCTCCCCACCGCACCCCACCGTGGCCAACCCCATCTATGCTGTCTTCTAAACCACTCTCCATGTGCCCGCCTTGCTCGTCTCTGTGCCACCAGGTCACTCCCGGCTCCAGCTGCTCGTCGGGATGCCCGTGGCAGGCCAGTCCTCCGCCTCATCCTGCTGCCCTCCTGGGGCAGATGGCTTTCAAGCATGTGGCTCCCCTTATTCCTTTCATGCTCAAAAGCCTTCCATCACCTCCAGCTGTTCTTAGGAGAATGTCCAAAGTCAGGATGGGTCTGGGCGTGATGGCGTCACGCTGAGGCAGGAGCCCAGGAGTTTGAGACCAGACTGGGTAACCCAGTAAGACCCTGTCTCTACAAAATATATATATATATATATATTTCGAGACTGAGTTTCGCTCTTGTTACCCAGGCTGGAGTACAATGGCACGATCTCAGCTCACCGCAACCTCTGCCTCCCGGGTTCAAGCAATTCTCCTGCCTCAGCCTCCCAAGTGGCTGGGACTACAGGCATGCGCCACTACACTGGGCTAATTTTGTATTTTTAGTAAAGACGGGGTTTCTCTATGTTTGTCAGGCTGGTCTTGAACTCCTAACCTCAGGTGATCTGCCTGCCTCCCAAAGTGCTGGGATTACAGGTGTGAGCCACCACACCTGGCCTGAAATATTTTTTAAAATAGCTGAGTGTGGTGGCATGCACCTCTAAGTCCCAGGTACTCAGAAAGCTGAGGCGGGAGGATCACATCACTGCACTCCAGCCTAGGTGACAGAGCAAGGCCGTCTCAAAACAAAACAGAAAGTCAGGATACATCTTCAGCGTGTCCCATGCGCCCCTCTAGTGCCTTCCTGCCTTGGCTTTCGGAGGCTGTTCCTTGGGGAGCAGGCGCCGCCCTGACCCCTCCTCACCAGGTGTACTCACACCGGGCCTCAGCTGGGCTCTGTCAGGTCTCAGTGTCAACACCACCTTCTTGGGTGCGCCCCTCCTCTCCCCGGACCAGGCAGCTCTTCTTACTGCACACTCTGAGCTCCTGCCCTTTCCCTGCAAAACACTGGCATGGCTATAATTAAAAACCATTCAGTCCAGGAGCAGTGGCTCACACCTGTAATCCCAGCACTTTGGGAGGCCGAGGCAGGCGGATCACCAGAGGTCGGGAGTTTGAGACCAGCCTGATCAACATGACGAAACCCTGTCTCTGCTAAAAATACAAAAATTAGCCAGGCATGGTGGTGCATGCTGTAATCCGAACTACTCAGGAGGCTGAGGCAGAAGAATTGCTTAAACCCCAGAGGTGGAGGTTGCAGTGAGCCAAGATCACACCATTGCTCTCCAGCCTGGGCAACAAGAGTGAAACCTCATCTCAAAAAAAAAAAAAAAAAAAATTCAGTGCTATCTGTTGAAAGGCAATGGTCCAATCAGGTGAGGTGTCTCATGCTTATAATCCCAACACTTTGGGAAGCCAAGACGGGTGGATCGCCTGAGCTCAGGAGTTCAAGACCAGCCTGGGCAACATGGCAAAACCCTGTCTCTACAAAAAATACACACAAAAAAATTAGCCGGGCATGGTGGTACACGCCTGTAGTTGCAGCTACTCAAGAGACTGAGGCAGGAGGATCCATTGCGCCCAGGAGGTCAAGGTTGCAGTGAGCCGTGATCACATCACTGCACGCCAGCCTGGGCCACAGAGTGAGACACGGTCTCACCAAGAACAAAGTCCATCCCCCACTCAATTTGAGCTGCACCGATATTGGAAAGGCCAGAGGCTGCCGGATCTCTGTCCTAGGAGACTGTGTGGCCTTGGGTGAGGTTCCAGACTCCCTGAGCCTCAGTTAACTGATCTGCAGAGTGGGACAACAATGTCTCATTCGCAGAGGTGGTGGGAGGATGCAGCGAGATCCTGAAGGTGGGGAACCTGAGGAAGACAGGCTCCGCAGCCAGGCTCCCTGGAGCTGAGTCTTTGGGGCTGCCACTCATCAGCCTACATCTCAATCTTCTCCCAGCTGAAATGGGCTGTTACAGCAATTGTACGAGTTAGTATCTACGAAGCTTCATCACGCGTCCTGGCATACGATGAACACGATAGCACTGTTAGCTCCTGTTACTTCTTTGGTGCCTTAAATACTTCCTCCTGGATACGGTCAGGGCTCAATGAATCCTTCCTCCCTTGAATGAGAGGGTTAACGAAAGGGGTCTGAGCAGCCCCTTTATCAGAGACCCAAGTGTGTCCTGTTGAAACAAGACATTAGCCCATTCACCGTAAACCTGTGAATGTGTCAGCAGCTGAGCCTGTCACCTTGAAAGCTCACCTCCTGGGACGGGGTATGGCAGGTGCGGAGTGCAGGAGGAACAGCTTTGGAATGGGGACGGGGTGTATCTTTGTCAGTGGTTTGCTGTTCTCTGGGGTGGCTCTTGTGCACAAAAAAGATTACTCGGAAAATGACTTTGATTTGAAACATTAACATTTGTTTCATGAATGTTACGCATTCAAAAATGTTCTTCTTTCTTAAGCTTTTAAGTTCACTTTACACATGTTACTATTCTATTTAAAATCCAGCACATCAGAACAATCCCTTCTAAGGACCGTTTCGTGACTGTTTTGGTCCCATTGACAAAACCAGTTAATCGAGTTCTTTAAACATTTTGAACTGCATACATACACTTAATATATTCAGTTTCCTTTTAAGTATTTCCATGGCCTGACTGAGAAACCAGCCTCTCTACAGATTGAAGCGCACCTTTTGTGCAATTAGCACACAGAATGTACAGAGGTGGTGAATTCCAGCACTGTTTGCAAACTTTCTAAGTGTGCAACTTCACGTCCCAAGTCTAAGCCACACGCTCAGTTTCACTTTAAGTCAGAGTCGCAAGGCTGGCCTCATCCTTTAATCAGCAAGAGTCTTCCTAACTCTACAAATGCTTAAACCACACAGTGTGAATGGTGGATGGTTTCAGTATGTGTAAAGTTAGGAAGACTTTTTTTCTTTCTTTCTTTCTTTTTTTTTTTTTTCTGAGACAGAGTCTCACTCTGTCACCTAAGCTGGAGTGTAGTGGCAAGATCTTAGCTCTCTGCAACCTCTGCCTCCCGGATTGAAGCGATTCTCCAGCCTCAGTCTTCCCAGTAGCTGGGAATACAGGCACACACCACCACATCTGGCTAATTTTCATATTTTTAGTAGAGACTGGGTTTCCTCATGCTTTGCAGGCTGGTCTCGAACTCCTGGCCTCAAGTGATCCGCCTACCTCTGCCTCCCAAAATGCTGGAATTACAGGCATGAGCCACTGTGCCTGGCCTGTAAAGTTAGGAAAACTTTTGAGACAAAAATACTATTATATTGTTTTGATTATCTTAAACACATTGATACTTAATTCTAAACCTTTTGGGGCTGAAAGATGCTAGCTTATTGTGGAAAGGATTTTGCCACACCTGGAGATTTGGGGGCCGCTTTCTCAGCTGGTAGAATGCCTTCGGCCAGTGGGGCCTGACTGGGTTGCCCACATTCCTACCTGCTGCCTCCTGGGACCTGGAGTGCCACGGGGCTCCGGGCCAGGGCTGCATCCTCAGCCCCTCATTCTCTGTCTGCTCACGCCAGTCTGATGCCCCCTACCCGGAGCCTTCCTTCCGAATCTGATTGGATTCAGCTAATCGGTTTACTGCCTCATTCTGCGGCGATCTCTTTTCATATTCCTCCTCTCCGTGAGGGCAGACGCTGTGGAGGACACCTAATGACAGGTGATTGGATTTGCTGTATTTCCCAGGGCTTTTGCGATAGTTCTGAGGTCACCCCAAGGACGGAGGGTAGGAACACGGCCACCGTCCAGGAAGAGGCCCAGGGCAAAGGGTGGCCCTGGGAAGCAGGGGCCACTCCGAGGGCTGAGGGGGCCACAGAGACACCCCAGCCTTCCTGCTTTTGCCAACCGCAGGCTCTCCATCCAGCTGCCACAGAAACCAAGCCAAGCCTCCAGGAAGGGCCTGGTGAGGAGGCGGCCGCCCGGCCTCACCTACCCAGCGGTGTTGGCAAGTTGCTCCTCCCTCTAGCGTCACCCATGAAACGAACCAACGGACAGGGCCTTCGTGTGCCCTTCTGGGCAGTGCAGGTGTGAGCCTGGTGCCTGGTGCCCAGGGAGTGCCGCATGAATGTCGGTCCCCTTCTCTGCGGTGGCATCCTCCTGAGCGCTGCCCGAAGGAGGCTGGGGCCAGGGCAGAAAGTTGATTTACTGAGTGTTTTTTAGGTACCAGCCTCCAGGCTGTCCACACACTCTTTTTTAGGGGGGAGGAAGAGGGGAGGGGGGCAGAGTCTCGCTCCTGTTGCCCAGGCTGGAGTGCAAGGGCGTCATCTCGGCTCACTGCAACCTCTGCCGCCCAGGTTCAAGCGATTCTCCCACCTCAGCCTCCCAGGTAGCTGGGATTACAGGCACCTGCCACCACGCCTGGCTAATTGTTGTATTTTTAGTAGAGACGGGGTTTCGTCATGTTAGCCAGCCTGGTCTTGAACTCGTGACCTCAGGTGATTCACCTGCCTTGGCCTCCCAAAGTGCTGGGATTACAGGCGTGAGCCATGGTGCCTGGCCCCACACATTCTCTTACTTGACCATTGCAACAACCCCATGAAGACAGTAATCAGCAACCGTTCAGTACCAGGGTTCAGAGAGATCCAGTAACCTGCCCAAAGTCACACAGCTTAAGGACAGTGGAGCTGGGCCGGTCTCACTCCTCAGCCTCCTGGTCTCGGCCTCTGTGCTGTTCTTCCCCAGGGCCCCGGCCCCTGCGATGGGCTTGGCCAGATCAGGCGGCAGGAGGAGGCTGCGTGACGGAGCTTTTTCCACAGTGGAGAGGATTCCATTCCTTCTCGTCACTCCCTCCTCAATTATCTCACCACCAGGAACCTGACAGAATGCGATCCGCTTCGAAGGCAGCAGCGTCTCACAGATAAAAGCCACTGTCTGCAACCCAGACTGACAGCCCCATGGCGAGGGCACCTGCCTGGGCCTCGCTGGCCCTGAGCGGAGGGCGGGGGCCGCAGGGAGGTGGGGGAGCCGCGTGAAGGGTGGGCAGAGGCCGTTGTCTTGGTAACTCGAGCTGAGCTGATGCTGGCCCTCCTGGGATTTTTCCCTGTGATGAAAGGTTCAGCAAGGAGAGGGCGGGAGAGGAGCAGGGAGCTCACCAGCACCCTCCTTCCGTTGGGGGGGGGGGCGGGGCTGCTGGGAAAGCCAGGCCCCCGGGGTGCAGCCGGGGAAGGGGGCTCCCCACACCTGTACCCCATGGGGAAAGTCCTCAGGTTACAAACCCCATCCCAGGCCAGGGATAGCTCTTGCAAGGACCCAGTGGATCACTGGCCCTGAGGGGAGGGGCAGGAGGCTTCTCTGAGGTGGGCCCGATGGCTCAGTGGTTAGAGCTCAGCCGGGTTAGGCGGTGAGTCTCCTCTGCTTCCCGGGTGGTCACTTCCTTTTCCTCATCAGTAACAGGAAGATCATTAAAACCTCCTGGGTTGGTTAATGAGGTGTAGTTGCAAAGCCTTTAGCTCTAGTGGATGGCCCCATCTAAACGGATGGTGTTGCCATGATTGGGCTTGGGGTGGGGAGGCCTGGCCCCAGCTTAACCAAGACATTCGTTCACCCAAAGAACTGTGGGCAGCGTCCAGGAGGGCAGAGCAGCTTCCTCTTTTTTCTTTTTCCTTGTCTTTTTTTTAAGTGGCTTGCAGAATTGCAAAATCATCTCCCTTGGACTCGAAAGGATACAGAGGAGAAGCTCGCCCTGCCAGCTCGCAGGCAGGAGCACGTCCGCCATTGATCCATTATTCATTCAAGTTGCTTCTCTTTTAAGGACGTGGTCCGAGAGGTGGGTGGCCCCGGGTGGGCGGGAGGGTCTGGGTTGCCTCTGCTCAACACTCTTTGCTCTGACAGCCCATCAGCTCTGCCGTCGCTGTGAAGAGCGCCCCTATCTGCACGCCCATCCCCGTAACAGGCATGACTTTGCACCCTGTCAAGCGTCCGCTTGCTCTAACACAGGCCCCCGCATACCTAGGCCGCGTCTCGAGGAGGTGATGATGTAAGAGGCCAAACCTGGTCTCGTAACTGAGTGTCCCCCAAAGCACCAACCCTGCCTGACCGTTGAGGGGGCTGTGCCGCACGCCGACAGCTAAGGATGAGAGTGTCTCTGATGAGCAGGTGGATGGGCCCAGGAAGGGTTACATAGGTTTTCTAAAGTGGCTTCCTCCTTACCACTCTGCAGGGCTCCCAGGACACCCCCCACTGCCCGGGGGCAATGGTCCCTCCCCAGCAGCACTGTGACAAAGTTCCCGTGTGTTGCATATTAATCAGAAGAGGTTCATTTCCTAGGCGCTTGCCATGTGCAAGGCCCTATGCTAAGACCCTTTGCACCAACTGCATGCTGTAGGGAATGTCATGTCCATTTCACAGATGAGATAAATGAGGCACAAGGAGGTGAAGTCCCTTACTATTTAGAGGGGTGTTTCCAGGAGGATACCCTAGTCTAGGATTTCAGCACAAGTGATTTTTTTTTTTTTTTTTTGAGATGGAATCTCACTCTGTCACCCAGGCTGGAGTGCAATGGCGAGATCTCAGCTCACTGCAACCTTTGCCTCCCAGGTTCAAGCAATTCTCCTGCCTAAGCCTCCTGAGTAGTCAGGTGTCCACCACCACGCCCGGCTAATTTTTGTATTTTTTTAGTAGAGACGGGGTTTCACTATGTTGGCCAGGCTGATGTTGACCACCTGACCACCCGCCTCGGCCTCCCAAATTGCTGGGATTAAAAGCGTGAGCCACCGTGCCGGGTCAGCAAGTGATTTTATGAAGGAAGAGCTTGGAGAGCTGGTAAGGGTGTCAGAGGCAGCACAGGGAAGAGGGAGAAGGCATCAGGGTGGGATTGGCAGGGGCTGGGCGTGGCCTGCTCCCACGAGGTGCACTGAGCATAGATTGTCCCCTCAGCTTTGCCCCATCCCAAGGCCAGGAGCTGGGCTTCTGCACCCGGCACCAGCCAGTGGCTGCAAAGCAAAGGCTTGGGATGCTGGCAGAACAGAAGCAGTGCTCGCAGGAGGACTCACGGGGGACCTGGCAGGGACACCGAAGGTCCTCCCCATACTTGACTGGCAAGTCATGCACCTCACAAGTGGCAAAGCCAGGGCTCAAACCCAGCTCTGCCCACGTGGGACCTTTCTCACTGCCCCGTGCTGCCCTGCCAGAGCCAGCGCTCTTTCCTCACTCAGAGCCTGCTCTTCCTCTCCGATCCCTGCTCTCTGCTTGGAAGCGAAGAGCCGTGTTCTAGGCGCTGAAACGACGCCAGCATACATCGTCTGCTTTTATTATACCATGTATCGTATCATGCTCTAATCCTGGCCTCACCACAGAAAATATAAATGGCGCGTCTCATGTATTACTTATGCAGTGGGACTCTGGGCTGGAGTGACATGAGGGCAGCCTTAGATATATACACACTTGGCTCTGCAAACTCAGAGACGTCCCCAAGCGCAGAGGAACAATCAGACACTCCTGAATTAGGGCCCCTCTCTTTGGGTGACACAACGAACAAACAAACAAAAAAACAAACAGCGAGTTGATTTAGAGAAAACCATTCTGACCGGGCGTGGTGGCTCAAGCCTATAATCCCAACACTTTGGGAGGCCAAGGAGGACAGATCACTTGAGGTCAGGAGTTCCAGACCAGCCTGGCCAACATAGTGAAACCCTGTCTCTACTAAAAATACAAAAATGAGCCAAGCGTGGTGGCTCACGTGTGTAATCCCAGCTCCTCGGGAGGCTGAGGCATGAGGATTGATCGAACTTGGGAGGTGGAGGTTGCAGTGAGCTGAGATCATGCCACTACGCTCCAGCCTGGGCAACAGAGTGAGACTTGGTCTGAAAAAGAAATAAAATAGGCCGGGCGCAGTGGTTCACACCTGTAATTCCAGCACTTTGGGAGGTCAAGGCTGGGGGATCACAAGGTCAGGAGTTCGAGACCAGTCTGACCAACATAGTGAAATCCTGTCTCTACTAAACACACAGAAAATTAGCCAGGTGTTGTGGTGTGTGCCTGTAATCCCAGCTACTAGGGAGGCTGAGGCAAGAGAATGGAGCGAACCCAGAAGTTGGAGGTTGCAGTGAGCCGAGAACGCGCCACTGCACTCCAGCCTGGGTGACAGTGTGAGACTCCATCTCAAATAAATAAATTTTAAAAATAAAATGAAATAAAACAAAAAACCATTCTGTGACTCTTGTTGGCTGATGCGTCTGGCAGGTGATGGGAGTTGGGGAGACTCCCCTTGGAGAGCTGCCCAGGAAGCGGGGGCGGGTCCAGCGACGCGCTCCTGGGATCATCCTTACTGCCATCCTGAGCATCCACTCTGCACAGTCAGCCCTTCCAGCAGCACCTCGCGACCGCACTCCACAGCGCCCTCTGGAGTGGACGTCGCTGAACCCATGTCCAGTGGCTCTCACTGCCTGGCCCTCTTGGAGGGAGGCGGGGCCCTATGGCTCCCTGCAGCCAAGGAATCCAGGCAGTGGGGGATGTGGGCTGCGCTCAAGTGTGGGAACCTCTGGCTCTCCCGCCCCGTGGTCCGGCTCCAGTCAGCCTGGTTTGCGGAGCCCGTGGGGGATGGGTGTCCCGTGTGAGCGAAGAACAAACTGTTGGTGCTTTCCAGGCCCTGAGGTTCTGGGGTTGTTCCCCGGTGTCTTGTGCCAATTGGGCATTAGCAGATAAGCACACAGTCAGGGCCAGGTGCACACAGCAACCTTTCTAAGGCCATGCTGCTGGGAATGGGGCAGCTGGGACGCAGAGCTGGTCTCTTAACTTCATGCTGCTCAGGCTGCCAGTTGGGTCCAGTCCCCACACCACCTCCTTGCAGCAGCTTCCTTCCATCCCTGGGGCGGCTGGCTTCTTCAGAAGGCCAATCTGTCAACACGTCCCCTCCAGCGACACCTAGGCCTCTCCTAGAGCCCTCCACTCACCCCCACGCGCTCAGCTTTGAAACTCCGGGCCTTGGGGTGGCTGCCCTGATCTTCCCGAGGACTCCCCCTCCCTCCCCTACTCCCTCAAATCCATTGTCCATCCAGGAGCAGGCCCATCTTTCCAAAATGTGCATCGGCTCACACCGTCCCCTGTCCAAGGCCTGTTGCTGGCTCCCCAGCGCCCTGGGGAAAGAGCCCCGGCGTGGCTCGCCGGACCCACCTGCTCTGGCTGCTGCGGGCCTCTCCACGTCACTCACATCACTCTTCATTTTGGGCCGGATGCTCCGGCCACACTGGTTCTTTCAGTCCCTCAGACACACCACACTCATTCTGTTGCAGGCCTCTCACAGGCTGTTTCTTCTGCCTGGAACACTCTTCCCTGCAATTTTAGCCTAGCTCATTCACACCCCAGCTTCAGGCCTCATCTCAGACACCTAAGAGGCTACTGCAGCGGGGGTCCAGTCACAAACATAGTGCGTGCGTGTGTGTGTATGTGTATGTGCATGTGTGTGTGCGTGTGTGCATGTGTGTGCACGTGTGCACGCACATGCATGCCTGTGTTTGCATGTGTGCACACACGTGTGTGCTCACCTGTGTGTGAGCGCCTGTGTGTGCATGCATGCCTGCGTGTGTGCATGTGAACCCCATCTTCTCTCACACCCACCCCAGATGCTGCAGCCCCTGACCAGCCCCAGCCCGCCTGTGTTAAACTTGCTGTATTTCCTTGTTCAAGGCCCATCTCCCTTACCAGGAAAGCAGCTCCATGCGGGGGGATTTGCCTTATTACTTTGTATCTCAGGGGTCTCGCCCAGCACCTGGCCCAAAGGAGGTCTTTAGTGAATACAATCAGCCCTCCACATCCATGGGTTCCACATCTGTGGATTCAACCAACCTCGGATTGAAAATATTTAAAAAAATAAAAGCATGGCTGTACCTGCATTGAATATGTACAGACTTTTTTCCTTGTCATTATTCCCTAAACAATACAATGTAACAACTATTTACACAGCACTTACATGGCATTAGGTATTATAAATAATCTAGAGATTATTTAAAGTACACAGGAGGGTGTGTGTAGGTTATATGCAAATATTACGTCATTTTGTAGAAGAGGTTACCAGTATCTGTGGAGTTTGTATTTGCAGGCATCCTGGAACCAATCCCACATCAATATCCAGGGACCTATTCATAGAATGAATGAGTGAATGAGTAAATGAAGGCTTTGCATTGCTTGGCACCATGAGTGGCCATGAGTTGGGGAAAATGTATTTGAATTTCTCTGTCTGTCCAGGACACAGACCCAGCTGCCCCTCCGGTGACTACACCCAGGCCTCTCATGGATAAGCAAGCCCCAGCCCTTCAGAGGGTGGCACCATGTGTGAATTCACTGTCCCTCCCGCTCACGGGCCTGGCTGCACCTGAGACCCCTGTGCTTAGGGCCTGTGCTCCCTGAGGTTCATCTATAGAGTCACTCATTCATTCCCAAGAGCCAGGCCTCAGGCCCTGGAATGTGGGCCCCACACTGGTGCAGTGTTACTCATTAGACAGACATTGAGCTTCAGAGCCAGACAGACCATGTTCCAGTCCCTCCTGCTAGCAGTGTGACCTTAGAGAGTCACTGAATATCTTGGTAGAAGCCTCTGTTTTCTCCTCTGTAGAATGGGTATAAAATGATGCCTGCTTCCAAGAGCTGCCATGAGGATTCACAGCCCGTGTCTGGAGTCTTCAGCTGTTACGGTCATGATCTTGGCCTCCCAGCCCTGCCCTCTGGACCTGCACGCCCCAGGCAGGGACTGCTGAGCCAGAGATTCAAGGTGTTAAAAATGAATTCAAGGGCACATGTTCTCAGGATCTCCTGAGGGCTGTGTCACGGGCCATGGGTCACTATAAAATTAAATTAGGCCACAAACAGTGGCTCACGCCTGTAATCCCAACACTTAGGGAGGCCAAGGAGGGCAGATCACCTGAGGTCAGGAGTTTGAGACCAGCCTGGCCAACACGGGGAAACCTGTCTCTATTAAAAATATAAAAATTAGCCTGACGTGGTGGCATGTGCCTGTAATCCCAGCTACTCGGGAGGCTGAGGCAGGAAAATCACTTGAACCAAGGAGGCAAAAGTTGCAGGAAGCCGAGATTGTGCCACTGCGTTCCAGCCTGGGCGACAGAGTGAGACTTTGTCTAAAAATTAATGAATTAATTAAAAATGAGTTAACCTTTTTTTAACTTTTATTTTAGGTTCAAGGGTACATGTGGAGTTTGTTATATGGATAAACTGCATGTCACAGGGGGTTGATGTACAGATAATTTCATCACCCCAGTAATAAGCATAGTACCCAATAGGTATTCTTTAATCCTTTCCCTCCTCCCAATCTCCACCCTCGAGTAGGCCCCAGTGTGTGTTGTTCCCTCCTTAGGTCAGTGTATTCTTGTTGTTTAGCTCCCACTTACAAGTGAGGATATGCTGTGTTTGGTTTTCTGTCACTGCACTTAGTTTGCTTAAGATAATGGCTGTCAGCTCCATTCACGTTGCTGCAAAGGACCTGATCTCGTTCTTTTTCATGGCTGCATAGTATTCCCTGGTGTATATGCACATTTTCTTTATCCAGTCCACTACTGATAGGCACTGTGGTTAATTCTATGTATTTGCTATCGTGAATAGTGCTGTGATGCTTGTATCTTTATGGTAGAATGGTTTATATTCCTTTTCGTATATACCCAATAATGGGATTGCAGGGTCGAACCGTAATGGTTTTAAGTTCTTTGAGGACTTGCTACACTGTTTTCTATAACAACTGTACTAATTTATGCCCCCTCCAGCAGTGGGTAAGCATTCTGAAACACAGGTTAGTTCTCAGAGACTTTTCTCTCGCACAGTCAGAAGGACCAGAGGGGCATTGACGGTGGAGACTTTCACATCTGGAAAAACCAGTCACCTGTATGCACTCTCGGGGCAGAGGTACCTGTTGCAGATGTGATGTAATGAGGTTGCCTCCACCGCAGATGGTGGCCTCACCTCGGGAGAAGTCCCAGGCGTCCCATGAGGCTGTCTGGAGCCGGAGCCACGCAGGTGTGCTGAAGAAAGGTGTCTAGGGGGAGATAAATTGAGGGGCTATTTGGTGACCATTCTGTCTTCTCCCTCAGCTCAGGAGGGGCTTGGTATTTCCAGACTCCAGTGTTTGTTTTTCTTTCTTCCTTTCTTTTTTTTTTTTTTTTTTTTTTTTTTTTTTTTTTTTTTTTTTTTGAGCAGAGCTCACCTGAGGGTGGACAGAGTCTTGCTCTGTTGCCCAGGCTGGAGGGCAGTGGCACAATCTTGGCTCACTGCAACCTCTGCATTCTGGGTTCAAGTGATTCTCCTGCTTCAGCTCCTGAGTAGCTGGGATTACAGCCACCCACCACCAAGCTCAGTTGATTTTTGTATTTTTAGTAGAGAAGGGGTTTCACCATGCTGGCCAGGCTGGTCTCGAACTCCTGACCTCAAGTGATCCGCCCACCT
>PVKP010020354.1:0-40930 GCA_004027715.1 Plecturocebus donacophilus
CCGGGTGAGGTTCTGCAGTCCGGACAGGAGGGGCTGGAGAAGTCGCACTGACGTCTCTCAGACAGGGGGTTTTATAGGGAGTGAAACAGCTCGATTGGTTGAGGGAGAGCAAGACTGCTACTGGGTAAGTTACAAGCCTTGACCTAGGACTTGGCTTGTTGTTGGTTGGAATTACTTGCCTGCTATTGGTTGTTAAAACCCGGCTGCTATTGGTTGTTAAGGCTTAGCTGCTATTGGTTGTTAGGAAGCTACGGTTGCAGCACCCTGTTTGCATACTGGGATCTTTAAGAGAAAACCAGGCTCTGCGAGCAAGGGAGAAGGGAACATGTTTGGGCATGTCTGAGCTTGCTCGAGGCTTGTGAAAGGGAAAAAGGGGGCGGCGGTGCGTCCGGGCTCCCAGCAAGGCAACCGGCCTTACACTTCTGAAATTTTTTTGTTTCCCAATCTTAAAAAATTCTATGAATACCACCCATTTTCCTTCGGTTAATAGTGTAAAAAAAGACTGTCTTTATATGTTTAAATTCCCAAGACATTCAGGTCTTACGGAATGAACTAAAGAGCTGGTATCATCATGTACTAAAGTGTCTTGAACTTAAAGGAATTTATTTGAAAAATAACATTTATATATATATTTTGTTTTAATTCCATTTTCCACAGACTCTTAAAAGTCCTATCGTGTGTGTGTGTCTGTGTATTTAAAGGAGCAGGAAAATGACATGATCATACAAATATTTGAGGCAATAGTGATCCCATTTATTGCTGTGGGAGATATCTAAAAGTGATCCAGTTTTAGGGAAGAATAAGAGCCTCATTTTAGACCTAGCTTGTTAAATATTATAAAGGATAATATTATAAAGGATAATATAAGGAATATAATACAAATATTATAAAGGACAAGATTAATATGATATCAGAGATGTAGAGATAAACTAGGCATAAGTGGTGCCACATTATTTAAAGGGAAAATAATTATGAGGAAATGAGATACCAACTGTGTTCTCTTCAACATTGAAGAGAATTCTCATTAAAAGTTCCATCTGAGTTAGCAACATAGCAATTTTCACAAAACTAGTGATGACATTGTTTGGCTTTGTGTCCCCAGCCAAATCTCATCATGAATTATAATCTGCAGTTCCCTCCAGGGAGGGACCTGGTGGGAGGTGATTGGATTATGGGGCCAGTTTCCCCCATACTGTTCTTGTGATAGTGAGAGAATTCTCAGGAGATCTGATGGTCTTAAAAGTGTAGCAGTTCCCCTTTGCTCATGCTCTCTCTCTCCTGTCACCTTGTGGAGAAGGTGTCTGCTTCCATTCAACCTTCCACCATGATTGTAAGTTTCCTGAGGTTTCCTCAGCTATGTGGGACTGCAAATCAATTAAACCACTTTTTTAAAGAAATTACCCAGTTTCAGTGTGAAAATGGAATGATATAAGTGATTATGAAGTTTTAAGTGTATAAGCCAGCTGAGAAAATATAAAAGGATAATTGATAGATTACATTATAGAAGCTATTTTAAAAAAACATTTTCTAGAATAGTAAAAGAGTCATTCACAAAAATTATAGCTGGGAGGGATTTTTAAAATGATTTTTGTTATGTGTTTTATTTGGATATATTTTTTTAATTGACACATAATAATTGTACATATTTATGGGGTACAGTGTGATGCTTCATACATATATACAATAGATAATGACCACATCAGGGTAATTAGCATATATATTGCCATAAACATTTATTATTTATTTATGATGAGAACAAAACCTCTCATCTAGCGATTCTGAAATATATGATACATTATTGTTCACTATATTTACCCAATTGTAAACATCAAAACTTATTCCATCTAATTTAACTTTGTTGTGATTGATCAACTAGCCCCTCCATTGCTCTTCAGCCCTGATAACTACTACTCTACTCTCTACTTCTATAATAACCTTCTATAACAACAAAAGGTCTATTTTTGATGTTCCACATATCAGTGAGATCATGAGAAATTTGTTCTTCTGTGCTTTGCTTATTTCATTTAATATAGTATTCCTATCTCATCACAAATGACAAGATTTCATTCTTTTTATGGCTGAATAGCATTTCATTGTGTGTATATATTACACTTTTAAAATTTATTCATTCGTTCATAGGTACTTTTGTTGACTCCATAGTTTAGCTATTGTGAATGGTGTTGCAATAAACAGGAAGTACTGATATCTCCTTGACATACTCATTTCCTCTTTTTGGATGTATACCTTCTAGGGAACTTGCTTGATCATATGGTAGTTCTATTTTTGATTTTTGAGGAACTTCTGTATTGTTGCTCATAATGGCTATACTAATTTAATTCCCACCAACAGTGTGTAAGAGTTCTCTTATCTCCATATATTTACCAGCATTGTTTTTTATTTTTTGTCATTTTGGTAATATTTATTTGAACTACGATGAGCTAATATCTCATTGTGATTTTGATTTGCATTTTCCTATTGAATAATTATGCTGAATATATTGCATATTTTCCTATACCTGTTGGCCATTTGTATGCTTTCCTTGATAAATGTCTATTTAGGTCTTTTGCCCATTATTTATCAAATTACTCAATTTAAATATATATTATTAAGTTGCTTGTGTTCATTATATATTCTAGGTATTAATACTTGGACAGAAGTGTAGGTTCAATTGTGAAAATTGTCTCAACACTCTTGATAGTTTCCTTTGTCATGTAGAAATTTTTTAGTCATATGTAATTCTATTTGCCTATTTTTGCTTTTGTTGCCTGTTTGAGCTCTTATTCAAAAAATCATTGCCCAGGCCAATGTCATGAGCATTTTCCCTATGTTTTCTTCTGAGTAATTTCATAGTATGGGATCTTACATTTCATTATTTAATTCATTTTGAGTTGACTTTTGTAAACAATGAGAGGGGTCTAGTTTTATGATTCTGAATGTATTGAGTTCCCCCAGAATCATTAAATAAACTGTAATCTCCCAAGTATATCTTCTTAATGCCTTTGTCAAAAATCAGAGTTGAATATAAATCTGTAAATTTGCTGTCCTTCCTTCTTTTTTACAGACTTTATTTATGGTTAGTAGTATATTTGGATTCCTTGCATTTTATTTTTAGTCTATCTATGATAGGTTCTTGCTTTGTAGTTACCATGAAGTTGACAAAAATATTCTATAGTTATTACAATAACAATTTATTTTAAACTGATAAATTAACCTTGGTTGCCAATATGTTTTAAAACAAATAAGGCTGTACACTTTATTTTTTCTCCACATTTTCAATTTTTGAAGTCATTTTTTTTTTACAGTGCCTCTCTTTTTTTTCTTTTTTTTTTTTAAATATATATATATATATATTTCATTGCATTTTAGGTTCTGGGGTACATGTAAAGAACATGCAGGATTGTTGCATAGGCACATACATGGCAATGTAGTTTGCTGCCTCCAACCCCATCACCTATATCTGGCATTTCTCCCCATAATAACCCTCCCCAACTCCCTACCCCCTACTGTCCCTCCCCTAGTCCCCTGCCACAGACCTCAGTGTGTGATGCTCCCCCCCCGTGTACATGTTTTCTCATTGTTTAACAACTGTCTATGAGTGAGAACGTGGTATTTTCCATTCTTGTGTCAGTTTGCTGAGAATGATGGTTTCCAGGTTCATCAATGTCCCTACAAAGGACACGAACTCATCATTTTTTAATGGCTGCCTAGTATTCCATGGTGTATATGTGCCACATTTTTCCTGTCCAGTCTATCATCAATGGGCATTTGGGTTGATTCCAAGTCTTTGCTATTGTAAACAGTGCTGCAATAAACATTTGTGTGCATGTGTCCTTATAATAGAACCATTTATAATCCTCTGGATATATACCCAGTAATGGGATGGCTGGATCAAATGGAATTTCTATTTCTAGGTCCTTGAGGAATCACCACACTGTCTTCCATAATGGTTGAACTAATTTACACTCCCACCAACAGTGTAAAAGTGTTCCTATTTCTCCACATCCTCTCCAGCATCTGTTGTCTCCAGATTTTTTAATGATCGTCATTCTAACTGCTGTGAGATGGTATCTCAATGTAGTTTTGATTGGCATTTCTCTAATGACCAGTGATGATGAGCATTTCTTCATATGTTTGTTGGCCTCATATGTCTTCTTTTGAAAAGTGTCTGTTCATATACTTTGCCCACTTTTGAGCGGGTTTGTTTATTTTTCTTAACAAATTATTGTAGTTATTATTGTAAACAGTTTTATCTTCTAGTCTTCATATCTAAGACATATTGCTTTACACACCACAATTATATTTGAATTAAAATTATATTAATAATGTTTTGTTTTGGTTTTAAATCCTGCTTTGGCATTTCTATTTGGACAGATTTTGTACTAATTAATTTCTTCGGCTTTTATTTGTCTAAGAAAGTTGTTATCTCTCTTTCATTTCTGAAGGATAGCTTTGCTAGGTATAGTATTCTTGCCAAGCAATCTTAACACTGAATATATTTTTTCCCTTCCTCCTGGCCTGCAAGGTTTCTGCTGAGAAGTCTGATGCTAGATATATTGGATCTTCCTTATATGGTATATCCTTCTTTTCTCTGCTGCTTTCAAATCCTCTCTCTTTGATTTTTACAAGTTTGATTATTATATGTTACAGGGCATTAATATTTGGGTTGAATCTGATTGGTGACAGTTGACCATTCTCTATCTGGGTATTTATATTTTTATCCAGGTTTGGAAACTTCTTTATTGTTTCTTTGAATAAGCTTATACGCTTTCGTCTTCCATGATTCCCCCTGGAAGCTCAATAATCCAAATCTTGCCCTTACGCTGTTGTCTCATAAATCATATATTCTTTCTTCATTCTATTATTTATTTTCTTTTTTATCTGAATTGTATATTTTAAAATAGCTTTTCTTCAGGGCCATTGATTCTGTATCCTGTTTGATCAATTCTGTTGTTGATACTCTCTACTGAACTTTTATTTTTTTTAATTGTATTTTTTGTATCTAGAATTTCTGGATTTTATTATTTCCATCACTCTGTCAAAATTTTCTTAAAAATTCCTGTATGGTTTTCTTCTGTTTTCTTGAAGCTTGTTGAGCTTCCTCAAAGTAACTATTTTGAATTCTTTATCTGAAAGATCATACATCTGCATCACTTCAAAGTGGGTATCTAACACGTAATTTTGTTCATTTAATGGGGTCATATTTCCCTGAATATTCTTGATGCTTGTGGATGTGCAACAATGTCTCTGTTTTGAGAGATTAGGTATTTATTCTTGGCTTTGTGATCTGCCTTTGTTTGTGTTCATCTTTATTCCGAGGTCTTCCAGATATTCTAAGCAGACTGACTCTCGTGTTTCCTGAGCCAGCAACCACTGCAACTGTCGCAACACTAGACTAAACCTAAACCCAGGTCTTCCAAGAGTCTCTAAATGGTTCTGAGGTTGGTGCAGCCCTCTGGCCTGTACAGACCTTTGGGAGACTCAAGAAGTTTGCCTAGGCTGTGTGGGAAATCTGGCCAGGAATTCAAGCCAAAAAGCTTGTCTTTGTGTAACAAATAAACGCATCTCACAACAGATTCCCACAAAGGCTAAGTCCTCAGCTCTAAGAACATGGGCTGGAACTGAGACCGGGTACCCTCAGAATCAGCTGTGAGCTGAAGGTTGGTGAGTATGTCACAGAGGCTAAGACTTCTGGACTGTTAGACACGGTATGTCTTTCTCTGGGTCCCTGTGTTAACAGTTCTGAGCTAAGACTTCAGCTGAGGAAGACTTGAACCAACTGACACAGTAACTTTCATGTTGACTGCTGAGACTGACATCAGCAGGCATATGAGCCTATTCACTGAGGCACTAGTGGGCACAGTTCCTCCTCAACCCCTTGGTAGATGATTAGGGTTGCAAATTCTTGACCAAGTAGGGCTACCCATAAGCCCCTTGGGAATGGAGTTGTTTCTGGGCTTGTATCTGGGAGCAGGTTCCACAAATCAGCAACACAAGTCCTAGTGCACACTCTTTAATAAGACACTCCAACGTCCTGGGCTTCACCAGCGTTTTACAGCCTCCTACATGAATCCCAAAGCTCCCAAAGAGAGACATTTGTCTGTGACTGATTGTGGAATTCTTGTTGTTGTGGGGGGTTATAAGCAGGTTATCATCTCATCTATTCTACCATCTTCCTGATGTGACTGCTATGATAATGTTTTTAATAAGTGAGAGCCACATTGTCAATAAGGTAGGTGCTGTTTCACATGTACATATTGAGCTATAGACAATGAGACATGCTGTAAGTGTAAAATGCACCCCAGATTTTGAAGACTTAGTAAGAAGAAAAAATGTAAATAGTTGCTTAAGAATTGTTTATATATAGTATGTGTCAAGATTATATTTTTTATAAGTTGAGTTAAAATATATTCTTCAAATTAGCATCACATATTCTTTTTTACTTTTAATGTGATTACATATGTGACTTGCCTGTGAAGCCTGTATTATATTTGTATTGAACAGAGCTTATCTAGAATATATTTGGGTGCTCATGGGAGTAATGAGAGAGAGAAGGAAATAGAATAAGAGATTCCTTCAGAAACTCAAGACAAAGAGATGAGACAGTAAACAAAGTTGATTGAGTTTAACCTTTGAGAACAAGTACAGAATATGGAGAGTCTGGCAAGATTCTTGAATTACTCAAGAAAAGTTTAAAGTTCAGTTGTGCTTTCTATATCTAATAAACATGCCAGTATTTCAATTAATTGCTAATTTGAATCATGGCAGCAAGCTACAGTAGACATGTCCTAGGGACCCTCATGCTTCCCATGCCCCCATGTGCACACCTTTTATAATCACTTCCATTGAGTGGAGGTGGGTCTGTAACTTGCTTTTAGCTTAGAGAAGATGACAAAGTTGATGAGGTTTGCAGATGTAATTAAATTCCCCAATACGTTTATTTAAAGTTAATAGCAATGTAGATTGTTTTGTGATAGACTGACTTAATCAGGAGAAAGCTTTGAAAAGAGGGATGAAGAACCTCCCTGAGGTGAAATAATTGACCTTGCTGCCTTGATGGTAAGCAGTCTAACCAAAGAGGTCCACATGCCAAAGAATTGCAGGTGGCCTCTGGGAAATTTAAGCAGTTTTTAAAACCTGAAGGTGGTCTCCAGCAGAGGGCCAGCCCAAATCCCTCAAGCAAATATTCACAAGGAAATGACTCCTGCCGAAAACCTGAATAATGTTGGAAGTTTCCTCTCTAGTTGAGCCCTCAATGGGAATGTTGTCTGCGGGACTGCAGCCTTCTGAAACCCTGAGCAGTTATGCCATGTCCAGACAGACTCCTAAGCCAGGGGACTTGTGAGATGTAACAAATGCAGGTTGTTTTTATCCTCCTAGTTTGTAGTTTTCTGTAATGCAGCAATAGAAAAATAATACATAGGCCAGGCATGGTGGCTCATGCTTATAATCACAGCACTTTGGGAGGCAAACGTGGGTGGATCACGAGGTCAGGTATTCAAGACCAGCCTGGCCAAGATGGTGAAACCCCATCTCTACTAAAAATATAAAAATTAGCCGGGTGTGGTGGCAGGCACCTGTAATCCCAGCTATTTGGGAGGCTGAGGCAGAGAATTTCTTGAACCCAGGAGGCGGAGGTTGCTGAGATTGTGCCACTGCACTCCAGCCTGGGAGACAAAGCAAGACCAAAAAAAAAAAAAAAAAAAAGAAAGAAAGAAAATAATACATAGCCATTTCTGCGTTCATAATTTGGGTGAGGCATTTCCAAGTTCTGGACGTCAGAAGAGCTGAGTTATAGTCTAAGATGGAGTTTAAATCTCTTTTAATTTCCTGTCTTGTCTGTTGTAGATTACTCTGCTTTTCTGCAAAGCATCTGCAAAAACTTTAGTGTCAATTAAATATTAATGATTATTTCTAACTTCCAAATTGTATTCATTTTCAATTACTAAATAGAAAATAATTTTCAACAGTCATTTTCTACAACTTTAGGAGCCACGTTAAAACTAGCTCTTATCACTTTTTTAAAAATTCAAATCATCTGCAGACTTTGACAACAGACCTATAATATACCAGAAAATGTGCACTAAAAAAACAATAAATATATAATCAATAGGATAAAGCTGTCATAAAAATTCTTCATTCAATTACAGTTTGGCAATTTACTAGTTATGACTTCTAAAGATCTTTTTGGGAAAAAGAATCTGTTGATATTTTATAGCAATCTTATATTTTTAAAGTATTTAAAAAGCACTTGAGTTTTCTTTCAAGTAAACAATACCCATGGAAATGGAATCCTGATAACAGGCACATGATAAATACATTTAACACAAAGTTAAACTATTTTATACCCTTCTAAAATCCCATATCATGTGGTAAGGACAATTTCTCAGTCAGAGAAGTCAAGTCTTATCATGAAAATGGACAACTACTTTTTTCCTTTCTTATATTTATGTCAAATTATAGGCGGGCTTAAATTTAAAGAGAAAAATCAACAGGAGGATCTTAGAGTAAAAAATGCACACACATCATAAAACTGGAAGATTTTGAAAATGGGTGGTGATCTATAATAAACTAATGAAAGTAAATATCTAGTAGGGTGTTATGGAGGCTTATGCTATATTTATTTCTGTCAGTTAATATTTCTATTGATGATCCAGAAAAATGAGTAAGAGCAGCCCACTAACTGTATTTTCACATGAAATTAGATTGAAGGACTATGTGAAGGGAAAAGAGAAACAGTAGAAAACAGACTGTGACAAAATCACAGCAAGCCCCTCTATTTGTTGACAGTGTAAACCTTCAAGCTAAGAGGTCTTCACACAAATCAGAGTGGAGATGAATGTCAATGGGGTCAGCGATGATTTCAATTATTTAGAACTGAAATGAGGAAAGGCATGTGAGAAAAAAATATTGGAATGTGTCAAAAAATGATTCATTATTGCACAAAAAAGTAACACAAATCTATTCAGGAGGGAATAGAGAACACATCAGTATTTTTTAACTTGAAAATGAACTGTGAAATTTGAGACATTTGATTTGCAAAAATTAAATGGCCTAATGTATGAAACTGTATGAGTGAGAAAAGTAATCTGGAGGCCTGAATCAGTCACAACATTCTGCCTTATGTGTTGCATTTTTAGCAAGATAAGAAGATCAGCACCAAGACAAAAGTATGACGAATTTCAGGGTCTTTATTGCCAGCGACCATGGAGGACTCATGTCTCTCCAACCCGTGGCCCCAAGTTGAGGGAGAGCTGGGCTTTTATACTAAAAAACACTTCTTCCAGGGGCTGGGGGATTTTCGGGGATGGGGGGGACTGGGGATCTTTGCAAGCAGATTTTCAAGCAGGCAGTTTGTACAGAAGCCAAGGTCAGCAGTTAGAGACAGTGAAAACTCCCAATATCAGTAAGCAAGCAGTTTTTCAGAAGCCAAGGCCAGCAGCTAGAGACAAGGGGTTTCTTCTCAGGGTCCGTGTGACCCTGAGCGGTGAGTTCTTGAATTCCATTGAAATGAGGCTGGTGTCTGCACCTGGCGTCGGCCTGATTAATCGTAGTGCCTTATCACGTAGCCTGTGAGCCTGCGCGTAGCCTGTGAGCCTGAGAAGCCCTTACATTTTAGCCTGGCTGAAGCCATTTTCCTTGCCACATCACAATGTAAGATGTTATATATAAACTAGAACTATAACATTATTTTTTTATTTTAAATGAAAAACCATTTTTATATAATGTACAGCACATTTGACATGAAGTAAGATTCCTCTAGAAATATTCTTGTGTTTGTTCCTATACTTGAAATCTTGTATTGTACATTTTTTTCCTTGAAAAGTAACATTCATAATAAACAATGTCCCCTATTTTTCACAGGTGCATATAAAATAAAACAGTATAAGAGGTTCTGACCCCTTCCTTACAATATTTCTTCATCCATCTCACTTTGCATTCTTCTCTGAAACAGTAGCTTTTTGATTCTCATCATCCAGGCTGGAGTGCAGTGGTGCAATTCAGCTCACTCCAACCTCTGCCTCCCAGGTTCAAGCAATTCTCATGCCTCAGCCTCCCGAGTAGCTGGGATTACAGGCGCCTGCCACCATGCCCAGCTAATTTTTGTACTTTTAGTAGAGACAGGGTTTCGCCATGTTGGCCAGGCTGGTCTCAAACTTCTGACCTCAGGTGATCTGCCCTAATTGACCTTCCAAAGTTCTGGAATTACAGGCGTAAGCGACTGCACCCAGCCTTTCTACATTTTTAAACCACTTAATAAGAACAAATTCCATTAAGTTTTGGGGAAGATACTGAAAAAAAAAAAAAGAAAGAAAAGAAATAAGGTAGTTTTATGGCTAGTACAGAAAATGAAACTGTATCTGTTGATTTGAGTCCCAAGACACAAAATTCAGCTAAAATTATTTATATATTAGGTGATAAACCCTCTTAATGATCATTGACCTGAGGTCCCACATATGTCCAGAGGCACGAATTCTCAATTATGTGGAAAATACTTCTATTTCTTTAGGTGAAGACTGTGTCTTTCAGTAACTAAGCTAAGCTGTACACAAAGAAACTATAATTGGCAAATGGAAAAAGACATGCAGATTGAGTCATACAGTAAGGATAATTTTGTTAACAAATAAAAGGTCTTCTACTTTAATTATGTAACACATTTTTTTTTTTTTTTTGAGGCAGAGTCTTGCTCTATCGCCAGTCTGGAGTGCAGTGGCGTGATCCCAGCTCACTGCAACTTTCATTTTCTGGTTTCAAGCAATTCTCCTGCCTCAGCCTCCAGAGTGGCTGGGACCACAGGCACGCACCACCACGCCTGGCTAATTTTTTGTACTTTTAGTAGAGACGGGGTCTCACCATGTTGGCCAGGATGGTCTCGATCTCTTGACCTCGCGATCCGCCCGCCTCGGCTTCCCAAAAGTGCTGGGATTACAGGCGTGAGCCACCGTGCCCGGCCGTAACACATATTAAATGAGACAACATGCTTGAAAAAAATTAACTCGGTATTATTCCAACTAAGAAGTCACTAAATGTTTGTTGAAAGAATAAGCCGTATTTCAGATGATTGCTCAGTTACCTCAGAGAATAAAAACCTATTACAGTTGTCAAAACATTGATATAGAAAAGCTGGGAGATCTATTCATTTGCTATTGCTGCTAATGAACAAAGGCAGTAATAAATATTATTTTATCACTTTTGGTCGCATGCAAAGGCATTGTTATGTCTGATCCAGGGCTCATTCCTGTGAGCCTTTCTAAAGAATCTCTTCTGATATAACTGGAGGTATGGCTCTGAGATGCCATTTCAAAAGGGTAAATGACGAGTACATCCGTTGGTAATGAATACACAGTTGATTTGTGTCTGCCCACCCATACTTTTCTTCTGTCCATCAAAGGAGAGTTGAGTCTTCATGTTTTACGACTGATTGATCTGATAAATCAAAAGCTTGGAGAAAGTAAGAGCAGTTTTTCTCAAGCACCATTGGCCCAAGATTTTCGATGATTTTTGGGGAGAAACACAATTTAAGAGTCAACATGAAAGCATTTTTTGATGGTTATCTTAATGACCTGTATAACACCTAGTAATTTATCATTCATCTTTGCACAATATTGGATTCAAAATAAATTTACCCATTTCCCCAACTGAAATAACTTATTAATTATATACATAATATATAATTATGATATCTATAATACATATAATATATATGTGCATATATATAATATATTATTATATTAATATATTATATATTAATATATTATATATATTATATATGTGCATATATATAATATATTATTATATTAATATGTTATATATTAATATATTATATATATTATATATAATATGTATATGCACATATATATTATATATATTATAGATATCATAATTATATATTATGTATATATAATATATAATTTATATATATAATATAATATATTATATTATATTATTATATATTATATTATATAATACATTATATTATATATAATATATAATATTATATAATGTAATATATAATTATATATTATATATTATATATATATATTTTTTTTTTTTTTTTTTGAGTTGGAATCATGCTCTCACCCAGGCTGGAGTGCAATGGTGTGATCTTGGCTCACTACAACCTCCTCTTCCAGGTTCATGCAATTCCCCTGCCTCAGTCTCCCAGGTAGCTGGGATTGCAGGTGCACATCACACCTGGCTAATTTTTTTTTGTATTTTTAGTACAGATGGGTTTTCACTATGTTGGCCAGACTGGTCTTAAACTTCTGACTTCATGTTCTGCCCACCTTGGCCTCCCAGAGTGCTGGAATTACAGGCATGAACCACTGCACCTGGCCTAATAATATTTTTAAATAATTAGAATTACCTAATGAAGTTTGTAATCTGGAGGGTAGTACATAGCTTTTAAAGGACATATGAACAAAATTACGATGTGCAGAAATACTTTACATAAATTATTGTTATTGCCCAACAAATTTTTGGTTTCTCTGTTGTAATAACTCACCTTAGTTTGTATGTAGCTCACTTAGCTAAACTATTGTAGTTTACCATGTGTTGTGAATTCTTTGAAGGATGATAAATATAAGAAGTGTTTTCAGAGGTTCTTTATGAGAGGACCATGGGAGTATTTGGGATGGTGGAATCACAGTGATATTATTAAAGCGTACCAAGATTAAATTGCTCTTGGAGTGTCAAGAGAGTATAGGTACCATGGTGCTGATATCCACATATTTTTTAATGCAGAGGGCATTGTAGGGTCATTCCAAAAGCCAACGCTGCAACATATAATATGATTCAAATATTTCTTGCTTTTTCTACTTTGCAATAGTTATGGCAGGCAAGGTGATTGAAGTGAAAAAAAAAAAGAAGTTTCAAAATTAAAAAAATAGAAGTTTCAAAATTAAACTTTTTGGATTGTAAATTCAAGTTACAATTGTGTTTCTGGAAATCTTATTTTAAAGATGAACCTCTGTGATTTTAAATGTTCCCAAAATATAGTATTCTAATGTTTATGAAATTGCTTAATTTTATGCTTGTATAAGTTTGCTAAACAAGAAAATAGTTTGCACGTATTTGTACATGTTAAATTAAACTTAGAACACCTATAAAATAAACTTTTAAAAGTATGCCTATTTTGTTTATATCAAAAGACTTTAGAGTATAACTTAATGTAACAAAATAAAATAGAAATAAATTATATTTCCTTCATCATTTCATTTTTAAAAAATAATTCTTTGCAACCTTGATTGACACAATTATCCCAACCCATGCATCCAATTTTATATTTTCAATTCTTGCTAAGCCTTTTAACTTAGATTTTAAGGGCGTATTAAATCATGCCTTCAGTGTAAAACCTTGATATGGCCCCAAGGCATTCTTTAAGCATTTTATCATCCTTTAAGGTACACAATTTCGATTCACACCTAGGAAAATGTTAAAGACAAATACTGCTAAAAAAAAATACTGTTAAAGACATTTTCCTATGTGTGAATCAAAACTGTGTGTCTTAAAGAATGATAAAATGCTTAAACATATGGCATTACCTTTTCATCTTGATAATCGAAATTTACTTCTTAGTTTTAATTTTCCATTGATCTTAACAGGCAAAAGGTAACCAGCCCGAATTGATGTAACGTCATTTTTTTTTCTAATTTTGTGTTGTTTGCTTCATTTTTCTAGTTTTTCTCCCCACCAAAATAAATCTCTTTTCACTATTATTCTGTCTTATATGGGAAAGTCTTCACTGAGAAGTAATCCAACATATTTGTACTAATTCTATTTTCTTCTTGCACTGCTTTCATCACTATCAATCAGTTTGTAGAGATTTTTTTTTCTTTTTTTGCTATTTGAAAAAGCTAATCTTATAACAAAATCAATTTTTAAGACTTTAAAATAAAATTGTCCAAGGAAGCATATAAGACTATGCCCTTCACAGTTTAAAATACTTTCTAATTATGCTGAGAAATAGGCAAACTACATTTCTATTTGGAATGGCCTGAATGAGATGATTCATAATACAATTAAATATTAAAAAACAAATACTGTTCTAAAAATATGTTTTTCCCTGTGAATTGCTTCTTAGATTGTGTGATCTTTCCTCCTTCTTTTTACTTTTTTTCCCTGTACCAGCATACCAATACAGAGGCCACATGATTTCTTTTCAGATTCTCCTTTCTCCCATGTGTCTGCAAAATCATGTGTAGCAAACTGAAGCTGTTGGTGTCAAATTCATGTGGTTCTATGAAATTGACTTCTGGATTTCATTAGTGTGATCAACAGTAGTAAACATAAACAAATCAGAAAGCAAAGTGAAATTGTTTTATTTTATAATCTTGTCACCATTTGTAATGAATGGAAATACATTTTCTTTTTCTTTACATATTTTAACTTCTGTAATAGATGCAATAGAGTATATTTTGTTTATAATTCACTGTCTTACCTCTTCATATGTGCCAATGCAAATTAATATTTTTTTGTGTAAAAATCCAACATACTAAAAAGACCCTTAGTTAGATATAAAAACAAATTTTATATTAGATACCCATTACACATTAGGTAGATACTATTACAAAGAAGATTTCAAAACCTAAACCCTGCCAAATAAAACAATTTTTCCCACAAAGAGAAGTCACACAATTTAATTAAAGTTTTAATGGACTTCTAAGTATTTATATAAAAGGCATTATGACATCACTATATCTAGTACTTGAATAAATGTTAACATTTGTGGAATAAGTACCACGTGCCAGGCACTATGCTAAGCACTTTTCCTACCTCATGTTTTCCATTCAAGACATTTCTAGGTCAGAGTTTTAATTATAGGTAGTGATGAGAAAACAGAGGTTCAAAAGGGTGAAGCTATCAGCACTGCAAAATAGATGATTTCCAATTCTCAATATATTTTTTACTCAATGCACTTTTGTAATAATTCAAGCATGATGTGATATAATCCTGAAAGCCGAGATAATTTTCAGAACATTTATGATAGACAACTTTTGAGTTGTAAGTAAATATAAAAGTAGAAAACAAGAGAAACATTAAAAAAAATTTACAAGCACTTAAATTATGTTATTGAAAATTTAAAGGTAAAAACATTTAGACAATTTGAAATTATTCTTACTATCTCTATAAGCCAAAGGGACTGCAGAGAACAAATCTGATTAACTGATGCTTACCATGTAAACAAAGTGGGATTTTAAAAAAATTTAAACGGCCTGTTTTGAAAAAGGCAGTCATAATAGGTTTCTGTGACCTTTTTGTAATTAACTGAGCACCATGATCTTTCAAAATATTAGATGGTACTAACAGAGTCAAGTTAGTATACTATTTATCTCAGAAATGCAAATATTAGAAATTCATCAAAGCAGATTATTCATTAATTTATTATGTTAATAAAGATTAATTGTTTCTATGTATAGGCATTTTGCCAATAAACTGTGATGAGACTTTTTTAAAATATATATTTTATTGCACTTTAGGTTCTGGGGTACATGTGCAGAACATGCAGGATTGTTGCATAGGTACATACCTGACAATGTGGTTTGCTGCTTCCACTCCCCTGACACCTATATCTGGCATTTCTCCCCATGTTATCCATCCCCAACCTCAACCTCCCTATCCACCGCTGTCCATCCCCTATTTCCCCCAAACAGACCCCAGTGTGTAACGCTCCCCTCCCTGTGTCCATGTGTTCTCATTGTTCAACACCCACCTATGAGTGAGAACATGCAGTGTTTGATTTTCTGTTCCTGTGTCAGTTTGCTGAGAATGATGGTTTCCAGATTTATCCATGTCCCTACAAAGGACAGGAACTTATCGTTTTTTATGGCTGCGTAGTATTCCATGGTGTATACGTGCCACATTTTCTTTATCCAGTCTATTGTTGACGGACATTTGGGTTGGTTCCAGGTCTTTGCTATTGTAAACAGTCCTGTAATGAACATTCGTGTGCATGTGTCTTTGTAATATAATATAATCCTTTGGATATATACCCAGTAATGGGATTTCTGGGTCAAATGGAATTTAGACACGGGGTCTTGCCATGTTGCCCAGGCTGATTTCCAGCTCCTGTTCTCAAACAATCCACCTGCCTCTGCTTTCCACAGTGTTGAGATTACAGACGTGAACCACCAAACCTGGCTCTGTGATCTTTTAAAACAAAACTAAGGAGCAAAAGATGCTATATAGTAATTAATTAGAAAATATTTCTTCTCTTTCAATAAATATTCTTTTTCAATAAATATTATTTCAATAAATATTTCTTCTTTTTCAATAAATATTCTTTTTCAATAAATATTTCGTCTCTTTCAATAAATATTTCCTAGTGTTTTGGTAACAAAACAAACAAAATGTCCTAGAAGGCATACAGGAACTCCATTTTCTTACCTTCCAGGTTCTCATCCACACCTAAGATATAACACCCACAGGAGATTACTATAGGAATATTTATTTTTATTCTACATATTCTTTATGGCTATAAAATCAAATAGGTAGCAATTACTATATTCATTTTAACAAAAATAGTAGCCCATTAAAAACATGTAGGTTTATTCATAAAAAGTACAAAAACGCACCCTCACTCTATTAACAGATACATAGTATCCCATCATACAGATAAGCTATAATTTTTTCAAATTATGCTGTATAAATACACATTTTAATTTTGTTATAAATCAGAGGTTGCCAACTTTTTCTTAAAAAGTATCACCCAATAAATAGTTTAGACTTTTGGGCATATGATCCTTGAAACTGATAAACTTGGCCGTATATGGTCATATATAACAAAATGGAAATAGCTGTTTTCTAACCTACAGGCTGTAGTTTGCTGAAGGCAATTCAGTGCTATGATGTATTTACATTATCTCCAGCAATGGATAAGTGCACCATTTTTCCAAAGCCATAGTAAATGAATCTACTATATTGCTCTTAGATTTTCTTTTGTATTTGCTTAATTAGGGGATTCAAAATACCTGCAGAAAGGGTTTTTGCTTTTTTTCACATCTATTAATTCTCTTTAAACTTAAAATTCTTTATTTTCATTTTATTTTATTCACTATCGTTTTTTGTTTTGTAATCCAAGTGTCCCTTATGGTGTTATAAACATTATTGTTTCTTTGTTACACTTTCAACATCATTGTCTTTATTTTGTGGGTTTTTTTCTTTACCGCTTTCATGTGTTCTTTGATATCAAAGATTATTTCTCACTGTCCACTTATCAACTTTTTATTGAATTCTTGTTTTCCTGTTTTGTGCTGGTTCACCTTCATATATATAGTTGCTTGTTTAAGCTTTTGTATTTATTTATTTCCTGTTGTTTTGTTATGGTTTTGGAATTGAAGGTGAAGTAATTGGTAACATATTTTATTTCTTCTGCTACCTGGTAACGTTTTCAAATGGGCTTAATATGGTTTCCTAATTTCCTCATTTCATTGTTCCTTATTATTATCCAAGAGTTTTTGGTGTGTACGTAATGAAAGCCCATTTTTTTTACTCACAATAAAATTATTTTGGTTGAGGAAATATTATTCTTCCAGGTTAATTGTTTTTAACCTAAAGGGCTTCTTTATTCCAAAGATTTTCTTTGTCTTTTATATATGGCTACTTTTGGAGATTCTGTATCCATTTCTGCCTACTCTGTGCCTCTAAAATAAAACAAGTCCAATATGACCTATGCTGCCAGATTTAACTCTACTTTCTGTAACTTCTCCTTTGAAAAATTAAAGGGGCCCACATTTTCAGGAAGGGTATTTTGGTAAAATTTTCTGAGATTTGCCTATACTGATCCCTCTTAGCACTACTTATCTTTATCTCTTTCTTTACAGCTCCACTTGACCTGATAGCTAACTATGGAAGCCCTTACATGGTATTAGCATATGCATTAGATTAACCTTGTAATTTCATTGCTAAATGAGTTTGAATAATTTGCTATTAAACACACACAGAGACACACAAACTGACACACACATACACACACTCTCTCTCTAAGAAAAAGGTTGAAAAGGTCCTTAAAGGTTTTTCTAAGTTACCTATTGATAATTCAAAAAATGAATTGTAAAAATATAAACATTATTTTAATAACTAAGATGTGTTCATAAATTTTCTTATGTGATACAATACAAATCTTGCATAGTGTCAAAAGATACCAGAGTTCATCACAAAATATCTACTAGTTTATGGTTCTTAATTTTTTGATGAGATTCCATGTTCTTCTGATAATCTATTAAACAGTTTTTTCCCATGGATTGAAAAAATAAGTTATAGCCTAAATATGAATAAAATGTTGAAAAATATTTATCATGCAAAGATAATTATATTAATAACAGTGATATGAAAAGTACAGTAATATGAAATAAACATTTTATAAGTAGTATAACCTTGAACACTGGCACCTTGACTTGTAATTATTCTTCTAAGGTGACCCAATTGGGCAAAACTTAATTAAGATCTGTACCCTCATAAAATAGACATTACCTTGATTACTATGCCTGGAATGTCAGTACTCATACTCCCACATGTTATTTGTAAGGGAATAATAATCAACACATATTTATTCTAAAACTATAAAGAAGCATAAAGCTGGAAGGCATTGTAAGGTCATGGTATCTATCTTCTTTTTTATATGACAATTGAAATACCTTAAACCACTAAAGTTCTCTCTATAACAAATTTAAAGCAGTTTTTTCTTTTTAAGAAATGTAAAAACGAAACTACAGAAAAAATGTGAGCAACTAAAAGTATTTTTATGGGTATGTGTTATACTTTGACTCATTTTCCTATTGTCCTTAAAACGGTGTTTTGATCATCTTCTTTAATTCTTCTATATTTTCAATGCCCTGAAATCCTACATGCACTAGAAGTACTAAAGTTATCATATTCAAAGTAAACAAACTTTACCTGAACAAAACATTTTACTATTTTCTTAGCTTGCTTTTGCCACTAATTTAAGATTCGAATTTTAATAAATATTTTAAAGTCAGCATGGAATATTTAAAATATTAACTCTGGTCTTATTAGTTATTATTCACATGGTGACGTCAGTCTTAATGAAAAGATATTATACATTATAATAATGTGGGGTAATTATTAAGATTTAAGAACATTGTTGTTTCTGTATTGGAAATAAATGTAATTTGGAGGACATAAAATTTATTATTTTCTTATCTCATTCTTATATATTATTACTAAATTTTTTGTTAAAAAGCATTATTGTTGGCCTGTCACAGTGGCTTATGCCTGTAATCGTAGTACTTTGGGAGGCCAAGGAGGGCAGATCATTTGAAATCAGAAGTTCAACACAAACCTGGACAGCATGACAAAACCTCAACTCTAGTAAAAATAAAAAAAAAACATACAAAAGTTACCCAATCCTGGTGGCAAGTGCCTGTAGCCCCAGCTATTTAGGAGGCTGAGGCAGTAGAACCACTTGAAGCTGGGAGGCGGAGGCTGCAGTGAGCTGAGAGCACTGCACTTCAGCCTGGGTGACAGAGTGAGATTCTGTCTTAAAAAAAAATATATATATATATATATATATATATATGTATATATATATATATATATAATTATTTATAGTATATATATATTTATAGTATATATATTATTATTATTTATAACAGTACATTATCTGTTTCTAGGTATATATATTTCTTCCAGGTCATCCAATTTGTTGATGTATAATTGTTCATATTAAGACTTTATGATATTTTTATTTCTGTGCTATTTGTTGTAATATTTCTTCTTTTGTTTCTTTGTCTTCTCTCTTTTTTTTTAAGTAAGTCTAGACAAAGATTTGTCAATTTGTTATTCTTTCAAAAAACCAACTCTTGGTTTTGTTGATTCTTACCATTAATTCTCTGTTCTTCATTTTATTACATCCACTTTAATTTTTTAAATTATTTTCCCAGAGATATAAAGTTAGGCTGTTCATTTGTAATTTTTTTTTTTTTTTTTTTTTTTGATATGGAGTCTTGCTCTGTTGCTAGACTGGAGTGCAGTGGCGCAATCTCGGCCCACTGCAACCTCCGCCTCCTGGGTTCAAGCGATTCTTCCGCTTCAGCCTCCCGAGTAGCTGGGACCACAGGTGCGTGCCACCATGCCCAGCTAATTTTTGTATTTTTAGTAGAGACAGGGTTTCACCGTGTTGGCCAGGATGGTCTCGATCTCTTGACCTCGTGATCCGTCCACCTCGGCCTCCCAAAATGCTGGGATTACAGGCATGAACCACCACGCCCGGCCAATTTTTATTCTTTTTATAATGCAAACATTTATCACAATATACTTCCCTCTTATAATTGCTATGCTGTATCTTATGAGCTTGTGTATGTTGTATTTTTATTTGTCTCAGATATTTTCTAATTTCCTTTTTGTTTAATTCAATGTTTATTTTAGGTTCAGTGGGTATGTGTGCAGATTTATTACATGGGTATATTTTACTGGACTGAGGTTTGAGGTACAAATGACCTTGTCCCCCGGGTAGTGAGCATAGAACCCTGACATGGTTTGGATGTTTGTCCTTTCTAACTCTCATGTTGAAATGTGATTCTCAATGTTGGAAGTGAGATCTAGTGGGAAGTGATTAGATCATGGAAACAGATCCCTCACGAATGGTTTAGGAGCATTCCCTTGGTGATAAATGAGTTCTCCTTCAGTTAGCTCACGTGAGATCTGGTTGTTTTAAAGTTTCTGGGACCTTTCCCTCCTCTCTCTTGCTCTTGCTCTCAACGTGTGAAATGCCGGCTCCCTTACTGACTTCTGCCATGATTTCAAGCTTCCTGAGGCCCTCACCAGAAGCAATGCTGGAGCCACGCTTGTACAGCCTTCAGACACATAAGACATTTAAATGTCTTGTCTTTATAAACTACCTAGCCACAGGTATTCTTTTATAGTGACACAAATAGACTTCCACTTACACAAAAGGTGTATGTGCTACAACCCTTGTCCCACCATCTGCCCTCTTTGGAAGTTCCCAGTGTCTTATTCCCATCCATATGTACTCAGTATTTAGCTCCCACTTGTAAGTAAGAACTTGCAGTATTTGGTTTCTGTTTGTGCAATAATTAACTTAAGATAATGGCCCCCAAATATAACCATGTTGCTGCAAAGAACATAATTTCATTCTTTTTTAGAGCTTCCTAGTATTCCATCATGTATATGTATCACATTTTCTTTACCCAGTTCACTGTTAATGAACATCATAATTTATTCATGTCTTTGCTATCATGAATAGTACTACAATGAACATATGAGTGCACGTGTCTTTTTGATGGAATTAATTATTTTTGTTTGAATATATACCCAGTAATGGGATTGCTGGGTGGAATGGTAGTACTGTACTATTTTAAGTACTTTGAAAAGTCTCAAAACTGCTTTCTTTGTGTAGTGCTGAACTAATTTATATTCCCACCAATGGAATATAAGCATTCTCTTTTCTTACAAACACCTATTATTTTTTGTCTTTTTAGTAATAGCAATTATGAGAGATATGAAATGGTATCTGATCGTGGTTTTCATTTACATTTCTCTTTCCATTTACTTCTATCCATTACTTTTATCCATTGTGTGTTTAACAGTATGTTATTGTATTTCCACGTTTTTTAATTTTCCCATTTCCCTTTGCATTTCCCATTGATTCCTCATTTCACTCCACTGTGGTGGTAAAAAATAATGGATATAATTGCAATCTCACATTCATTGACTTGTTTTGTGACAGGATATATGATCTACCATGACAAATAATTTGTGTGCACTAGAGAAGAGTGTGTGTTCTCTGTTGTTGGGTGTAAGGGTCTGTATTTTTATTAGGTCTATTTGGGGAGAGTTGTTCAAATGCTCAGTTTTCTTATTGATTTTCTGTCTAAATGTCCTATCTTTTATCTAAAGAGCAGTATTAAAGTATTTTACTATTGTTTTATTGCTTTGTCTTTCCCTTCAGATCTTCTAATGATGCTCAATATATTCAGGTGCCTTGATGTTAGGTATATCTATATTTGTAATTGTTCTATCTTCCTGGAAAATTGACCCTATTGCTATCATATAATGTCCTCATTTGTCTCTTGAAGTTATTATTTATTTATTTTTAAGTCTGTTTTGTGTGTTTTTTTTTTTTTTGGTTACTATTTGCATGCAATAGCTTTTTTCCATCCCTTCACTTTCACTCTGTGTGTGCTTGAATCTAAAGTGAGTTTCTAATAGACAACATTTGGGTTATGTGTTTTTATCCATTCAGCCAGTCTATGTCTTTTACCTGGGAAGTTAGTTTATTTACCTTATATTTAAAGTATTACTGATAGGAAAGTGTTTTCTATTGCCATTTAAAAAATGTTTTCTCTTAGTATTAAAAATGTTTTGTCTGTTTCTTCCTCTTTTATTTTCTTCATTTGTGTTTGCAGATTTCCTTTATGAATATGCTTTTATTCCTTTTTCTTTGGCACAAAACCCCCATGATTACCATGGAGCTTACAAAAAATTTATTATAGTTACAACAGTCTACTTTAAGTTGATAATAATTTAAGTGCCATGCATGCAAAATCTTATTGATAAATATAGAGGCAGAAATTTTTGAAAAATTCCAGCAAATCAAATTCGACAGCACATTAAAATGATATTACAACATCACCCAGTGAAATTTATATCTGGGATAAAAGGATGGTTCGACATATAAAAATTAGGTGATGTGACATACCACATTGACAAAATAAATAATAAAATTACATGTTCATCTCAATATATACAGTAAAATTGTTAGAGAAAAATGTCATAATGTTTCATAATAAAATCTTTGAACAAACTAAGCATAGAAGGAAAGGATAATAGTGTATCAAACCCAAAATATAAAAAGCCCACAGCTAACATCATGCAAAACAGAGAAAATCTAAAACCTTTCATTTAAAATCAGGAACAATGCAAGGATGTCTTCTCTTCCACTTTCACTACTTTTATTCAACATGTTGCTAAAAATTTTTGTAAGAATAAATAGGCAAGAAAAGGAAATAAGAGACTTCCAATTCAAAATATTTCTGAAAGAAATCAAAGAAGATATAAACAAGTCAATACATCCGTGTTCAAAAATCTCTATCAAAATTCCAATGGAATTTTATATAGAGATAGGAAAAACCAATCTTAAGATTAATATGGAAACACAAAAGATCTTGAATAGCCAGAGGAAACTTGAGAAAGGGAAGCAAAGCCGAAGGCACTATAGTTTTTGAATTCAAAATATATTTCAAAGCAGAGTATTAAATCAGCATGGCACTGGCATAAAGACAGACATAGAGACAAATGGAATAAAACAGAATACTTAGAAATAAATTCATGAATATATGGACAAATGATCTTTCACAAAGTTGCCAAGAATAGACAATGGGAAAAGAATTGCCTATTCAACAAGTGTTGGGATTACACATGCAAAAGAATGAAATAATACTGTTATCCCATACACTAAAATTAACTCACAATAAATAGTTACTTAAATGTAATACCTTAAACTATAAAATTTCTAGAAAAAATCATCAGGTGAAAGCTCCTTGTCATTGGTTTGGACAATTTTATGTATATGACACCATAAGCACAGGCAACAAAAAAGCACAGAAGTGGAATTATATAGAGTTAAAATATTTATGCACAGGAAAGGAAACAATTAACAGAGTAAAAAGGCGACCTGCAGAATCAGAGAAAATCTTTGCAAATCATTTATCAGATAAGAGGTTAATTTCTAAAATATATAAGAAACTTATACAACTCAATAGTGAAAAACAAAAGAACAACAAAAACAAAAACTTCATTAAAACTGGGCAAAGAACCTGAACAGACATTTCTCAAAAGAAGACAGACATGTGGCCAACAGGTACATGAACAGATGATCAACCTCACAAATCATCAGAGAAATACCACAGTGAGATATCACCTCACAGTATCAAGATGAATATTATCAAAACAGACAACAAGAAAAAAATTCACAACAAAAGTGTTGGCAGGTATCTGGAGATATTGGAACTTCTGCACACTGTTGGTGGGAGTGTAAAATGATGCAGCCAGTATTTAAACAGTTTTGAGATTCCTCAAAAATTAAAAAGAGAACTCTCAAATGTAATATGCCATTATAAGCAATCCTACTTCCAGCCATTCAATTTCTGAGTGTTTATCTATCTAAAAAAATGAAATCAGGATGTTGAAGAGAACATACAGAATGGAAGAAAGTATTTGCAAACTGTAAGTCTGACAAGTGTTAATATCCAGAATATGTAAGGAACTCAAACGGCTCAGCAACCAAAAAAAATAACTAAATAATCCGATTAAACACTGGGCAAATGATCTGCATAGATGTTTCTCAAAAGAAGGCATACAAATGGCCAACAGGTATATTTTTATAAAACTCAGAATCACTAGTCATCTGAGAACTGCAAATCAAACCACAAAGAGATATTACGTCTATAGGGGCGAGCCCTGTAGGGTCCAGTGAGTCTCTCCTGCTGGTGTGGAGATGAGAAATTAGAAATAAAGACACAATACACAGAGACAGAGAAAAGAGAGTTTGGGCCCAGGGATCCACTGATACCCAAAGCGTTGGGACTAGCAGTGGCCCCGAGTACCTGGACACTGTGACTTTTATTGAGTACAAAGCCAGGGGTTGGCGGGGAGGGCCAGTAGGATGAGGTAATGATGGCCAGTGGTAAGGTCATGTAGATCACGTGTTTTGGAGATAGGGGGCCTAAGACTGAAGAAGCTGAGGAGAGGAGAAAACCTAAGGCGTCAGCACTTTTTTCATACTTGTCAAGAACTAGCAAGGTCACTATGATTTGTGCTACTATTACTAATTCTTATCTTCTAAGAAAAAGAGGAACCAGGTGCAAAAGCAGAACTTGAAAGTAGCCATGGAACATGACGGCTAATGCACAGCACCACATAGAGACAATTAAATCCCCGGATGTCTGCGGCCTTCCTGGCAGCCATCAGGCCTACCGCAAGAGCTTGGGGTAGCGCAGTTTTCTCCTTACTCCCCGAGGAAGGAGCTATCTCCACCATCTTGGATGTCTCCTTGCTTAGCTGGCTGAACAGCACGCCGAGGAAGGAGCTATCTCCACCATCTTGGATGTCTCCTTGCTTAGCTGGCTGAACAGCACGCCGAGGAAGGAGCTATCTCCACCATCTTGGACGTCTCCTTGCTTAGCTGGCTGAACAGCAGGCGCTTTCCCAGCGCTGGTGCTGCCCGACAGCCAAGGCGTCCTCCAGCGCCCTTCTGCGGGCATGACAGAGGACGTAAAGCATCTTGCCTTGCGGTCACCTCTTTCCAATGCCACTTCAGTCCCGTGCTTCTTGACCTGAAACTTATTGGTAAGATTAAAGATCATATGATGATATAGATGTATGTATTTATGATTACATAAAAATAGCTATGCGATTATATATGATTATATATAGGAATAGCTATGTAACTATATCTCTAATTCTTTTCTAATTCTATGTTTATATGAGAACATGCTGAGGCTTCAGGCCCTTGCCTCGGCTCTTGTGGGGTTTCCCCAAAACATACCTCATTCCAGTTAGTATGACTATTGTTAATAAAAGCTAAAAATGAATGCTGGCAAGGATACGGAGAAAGAAGAACTCTTATGCACTGCTGGTGGGAATGTAAATTAGTACAGCCAGTAAAGAAAACAGTAGGGAGATTCTTCACATCACTGAAAATAGAACTACCGTATGATCCAATACTCACACTGCTAGGTATATAACCAAAAGAAAGGAAACCAGTATGTCAAAAAAAAAAAAAAATCTACACTTCTGTGTCCATTTCAGCACTTTCACAATAGTCAAGCTATGGAAGCAACCTAAAGAATACTATTTTTATCATTAGTTCCTAGTTTTCGTAATATATTTCCTTTTGTAAATTATCTCTTTAAATGTTTTGTTCATGTTTTAAAAAGGGGATAGCTTTAAAAATACTGAGTTGAAGACTTTATATATGTATGTGCATTAATTATATACATGGATTCACATAGGCAAATCATATATATATATATATATAACTTGTATATATATTTTATATGACAAAAGTCTTATTCAAACATCCAAATTTCCAAAACTCCAACTATGTGGCTTGCCCTTTTATTTTCTTAAAAGTGTTTTCAAAGAGTAAAACTGTCTTTTTCCTCCCCCCAAAGACTATATTTTCTAATTCATTTTCTTGTTGTATATTAAAAGAAACATTTACTTGTTCCAAGGTCACAAGGTCAGTGTTATTGCTTTTTTCCTATGCTTTGTTATTTTAGTGCTCATATTCCATCTCTTATACATTTTCAGTTTTTATGTACATCCTGTGGGGTAATTTTCAATTTTTAATCATACAGATATTAAATTGTTTCAACACCGTTTCTTTCTTTCTTTTTTTTTCTAGATTATTTAACTTTAATCATATAACAAAATATGAATAAATATTTTTCTAAAAGTTTCCTCAAGATTTGTATTTCCTATAACAATGTTGATCTCTTAAAAAGACTTTCATACTGACATTGAAATTACTGGATATCCTCATTACAGATCATCAGCCATGTATCTGTTTACTAACTTCTGGACATTATTCTCCTCACTTTATCTTTCTAAATTTTTGCCAGAATGGCACTATCTTGATTATTGCCACTTTATAGTAGGTTCTCTCAATTTTGTTTTTTTAAGTATTTGGCTATTCTTTGCTGTTTATGTAAATTTTAGAGTCAGTTTGTAAGTTTTACAACAAGTTACTACTGAATGGTATAAGCAAACTAATTGTAATTATTCTATCAATATATTTTTATTCATTAAAACATTATCAAATATAATTAAATAGCTCAATGATATACTACAATACCTCCTGCACAATTAATGTTTATCACAGCTATGTAAAGATGGTTCAATATTAAATACAAATATTAATGTTATTTCCTCACTAACAGATTAGAGAACCAATTGTATATGTTCATGGAATTGAAAACAATGCATATCTGATAAATGTTAGTTTTGTTACTAATAAAATTAAAGAATTATTCTTTATAGACAGGCACTTGCTTACCTGGAAACTCAAGACAGACAGCATAAGTAAGTCTGAGTTCATGGAATCATTTTCTTAAAGACAGAAACAAAACAGTTTATTCTTAATGCCTTTCTTAAACACTAGTGTTTTTATAACACCAACATGACATTAGTTACAAATTGACAAAGTGACAATAAATTTCTTAGGAAAATAAATTACCAAGAATAATTAAGGTAATATAAAATACTAAGAACTTTTAAGCTGGAATAGTGAAACAGTGTTATGTAATCTGATGTTATCTGTTTGAAGCAATATGTAATGCTAAAACAAATGTACTCTGCAGATGGTGTGATATTCAACATATTGGGCATTGCGAGTCAGTTGGAAAAAACAGAATTTGTAATAAACCATGACAGGATAATTGTTTTATTTATATATACACACACACATATATATTTGTTATCCAAATACATATATATTATATGCATACATAAAAACATATTTTTATAATATATATATATATTGTGTATATTTTTGTGTATATATTATATGCATATATAATATATATTTGTATGTATATATGCAAATAAATACAAATACATATATACAAATAAAATATATTTATGGCAAACTAAATACTCTTTTCATGTTTTATATGCATTTAAAAAATTATTGAATATAAACAAAAAAACTAGATAGAATATAGGATGATATTCTATTAAGATATAGTCATGGTTACTTAACCACAGGGACATACTCTGGAAAAATGTATCATTAGGTGATTTCGCAGAGAGGATTTAGAACATGTTCTGGAGGAACTGGGGAGAGGAAATTGAGATAATTCCCATTTATTTGGCCTTTTTTTTGTAACATATCAGGCAACTTTAACTGGTAAGAAAAAGCTGACTATATATGTACAGAAAGTAAATCTTTAAAGAATAAATTTTACTTTATGTAAATTATATCTCAGTAATCCTGACTTTAAAAGAGAAAGAAAACACATTCATTCTTTCTTTTGAGCTTCATTATGTAATAATATATTAATAAAAATATCTAGCCTAGGGAAAGAAAGAATGCAAAAAGTTAAAAGTATTTGTACAAATTTAAGACATACCATGATTTAGATGATGATGAAAAACTTTTTATTTTTATCAATAATTGATGTGTTTCTATCACAATTCATGATGTTTATCAAAAACTGAATAGACGAGCACAATGTTTCCCCAATCAAAATTATAAGTTGACTTAAATGTTAATAATGAATAGATATATCAAATAATAAAATCACAAATCATCAAGAACAATAGCTTTAGTACATACTCATTAAATTTAGGAAATGTCTGTTAAAAAGAATTATCTATTATGCATGTTACTTTTCACAATCAGTTGTAAATTATTTCTTAGCTGTGCCTTAACAATCTTTAAATTATTGTGTTTTCAGACTTAGGACAGATGAGTGACTTTTTAAACTTTATTTCATGTATTTCGACATTATATCTATGGCAGACAAAATAATCAAGACTTCAAATTTCAAAGTCTGATAATATTGAGTCAGAAAATAGTCATCTTAATTTGGTAGAAAGTACATTTCTTGTAATTCATAGCAAGTTAACTAACATACACTTTGATAAGACTATTAATTACAGTTTTATAATATTTTCCTGGTTATAAAGGAGCCATCCACTATTAACTTTTTTAAAAACCCAAGAAATCCTTAGAAAGTTGTGCTGAGGGGTGAGGGAATGTTTTGGGTAGTAATAAATTTTTTTTAATGAACACACTAAAAGTAATGTGAACTACAATATTACTCTAGAAATATACTGAACTACTATTTTGAAGATTTTTAAATTTTTTGGTATTCATTCATTTAAAAAATTATTTCTAAGTACTACTACATTATGAACTCTTCTGTTAAACTCTTTGTATCAAGGAATTTTAGAGGTTGTTCTTTTTCCAGATTAATTAGAGTATTTCACTTTGTCAGGTAGCAGCATAATCTACTTTTCATATCACTCAGGAACCACAGGAATATAGATTTACATTTTAGTATTTTAATTGGCAACAAATGAATACTTGACCACTGTAAAAATTTTATACAAGAATGAACATTTGTGGATGTTTTATTAACGTAAATATTACTTTCCATCTTACGTGTATTCTACTATATTTCCGATCAAATACATTCAAAGATCTCTGAATGTATTGTCCACAGATGGCAATTTATTCTTTATGTTATACATTCTGTTATTTATAGCATTTGTGGTGTTTTTATTTCAATTTTTTTCTTTATAATATGAAACCTCTAATTGCTTCTTTCTCTAACAAATATCTCATCATCTGCTTAATTTTGCTTTTATTGTGGTTGTTTATGATAGAATATGGATGATGATACTATGCACATTTTAAAAATTACATTTTTCCCTCAAAACATTTTTACAGTTTTGTGTCTATATTTTATAAGTAGGGTATTTTGATTTTTAAAAATATTTATGCTATATAAAACCTGTATTTTTCTTATTTGTAGTTTAAAGCTTGCTTGATCAATATTGGTCCTTGTACTGTTTTTCTTATTTAACTATGGATCCTGTCTCCCTGGGCATAGATACAAATTGTGATAAGAAAAAAAATATATCTTCACCCCATGGTTCACAGGGAAAAACAGGGAATAGTAAGGACTCGCATTTGACCAGGTTTTCCTACACAATATTTTTTTTCATTAAAGAGGTGAAACTGCTCTTTAATCCTCCTATTATATTCATTACATCAGAGTTGCTTTGTTGCTCTTTATTATTTAGAACAAAAACCCATGTGCTTACTCCATCTCCCAATTCTCCCACTTACAGTTTGCAAATGATCAAAAATATTATTGAGTATTTTTGATGGCCTTGTTTCCTCTTCAGTGTTGAGTGATACAGTATTTTGGATTTGACCATCCTTTAATCCAATTTGTTATAGAACTTACAGAAATGAAATACTCCTAAAAGCAACAACAACGAGTTATTACTTTCATTTCTAGAACTGTTGTGTATTTTATATTCATTCTGCCATTTAAAATGAATTCTTATGCAGGGAAATAAATTGTGTATAATGAAATTTATTGAGACAAAAGTCATGGGTTTCTTTAACAAGAGCACTCCACTGTGCTTTTTCCATTTTCCAATATCATATCAATAAAATTGTAATTACTAATTTGTCAAGAAAAAAGTGAAATTCTTTCCTTGTTTTTTTAATATATCAGAAACGAAATTCTTATTTCCATTCAGATTAAGAATAGGGAAGTGTTCATTATCATTAGTAAAATTTTACTCAGAAATAGAGGCATTAGCTTATGCAATTAGGTAAGAAAAAGCAGTTTTAATCTGAATAACTGAAAAATAATTACAACCATATTTATCAGCAGGTCAACAGCTTTTGTAAATAAAACAATAAATGAAAGATAAATTTTAAGAGGTTGAAGACACAAGTTACAATAACAAGTCAATTAAAAGAAAAAATTTTAGTAAAACATCAAGTAAAAAGCATACAGTTACATTTCTATGAAAGTATAAAATATTGTGGTTTACAAGCATCAAAACAATGAAAATTACCATTTCTTTGTATTCAAAGGCCAGATTCTACCTTTAGATCTGTCAATGACATCCAATAATGCACATGTACTTACATTTTGTGGAAAAAAGTAAAATTGACCTAAAAATACAACTGAAATTTTTTTTGAAGACTAGTAATAAATTCTTCCTCAATGAAGTAAAATTGTTTTGTCTTATAATAAATCAATAAATATTGTACTAGATAAAGTATTTAAAGTGTCTGGGATTTACATATAGCTTCCTTATATGCAAAGGGAATTTCATTTTCTGAAATAAAAAAAAACTATGTGCAATATCGTCTAACCCTCAGATATGGAAGCTAGTCCATTTTAATCACAATAAGTCTAATAATAAAACAATGTATAGCATGTTTAGCAGGCTTGGAAACATATTTAAAAGATATTAGAAATAGGCAAGATAAATGGGTTACCACTTTCTAAGTCTGATAAGTTTTCTAAGTTGGGATTCTTAACCTGAGTCCATTAATTTGTTTCTAGGAGGTCCAAAAATTTTTTTATAAAGAGGTAATTACTTTGTATTTTTTAAATAATTAGATTTTCTTTTTCTTTTTTGTTTTTTTAAAATTATTCTTTAAGTTTTGGGGTACATGTCCAGAACATGCAGGTTTGTTACATAGATTTTCCAATATGACTAAAGGTCATTTGAAAACTTGAACAAGTAAAATGCTGTTTAGAAGATAAAACAGAAAAATAATTAGATGTTCAAAAAAAGTATGCCAAGTAATGGAAACACTGTCCTAAATTAGAGAAGTGTATATTACTCAAAAAATATTTTGAACCAATTTTTCTAAATGACATGGTACTTAGTAGCACTTAAATTTGGATAGAATTGTCAAAGAATAGTTACATGTGCATACCCATAAAAGTCATGTGATAATTAAAGGAGGCTTCAGAAGAAAATTAAAGCACAGTCAGTCCGCTTAAAGACAGTTTAGCAGACTCATATAAGACTATCTGAGCGTTTTCAGTGTTTTATATCTTTAAATGAAGTGAATAAAGCATGTTATTGTCATGTAACTCATCAAGTGCTAATTGCCTATTTTTCCTTTTTTAATGTATCAATGATGTTGACATCACTTTCCAGAAGACAATTTGGGAAGATCACAACACAACTTTATATAAAAGGACCGAAAGGGCTATAATTTATTAGTATGTATCCTAAATGAGAAATTTTATGTATTCTCAGACATTAAATTTGCATAATTATATAATAAATCACTGTTTTACTTTACAGATTTCTCAGAATTGGTTAAAATTCTATTAGCATTTAACCTCCTCCCAAAAATAAAAACAAAAATAAAACCAAAGTATTTTATGATAAGGTTTATTTGTCTTTCAGATTAAATCACTTAACTAGCATTATACTGCAGAATTTATTCTATGTGTTTTCTAACAAAACGAAAGCAAAATGGCAAGCAATGAATATGTTTCTTCTTGACCAGTCAAAACTCATACTCAAATCCCCCAAAATTAAATCTTACATCTGGAAAGAAGTTAAAACTACACCTGCTTCAAAAATGTAAAGTAACAGAACATTTGCAAGTTAAAAGGAATCCATTTCCTGTGGAATATAAAAACTCACAAATGAAACTCATGCCCTGGAGAAATGGAATATTACAGAACATTCACTTTAAATATACACACACCCTCACCCCACAGCAAAAACACCAAGAAGCCTTGTGAGGCATGTGAGGAAATACTAAAATGAGAAAAAAAATGCAGTGATTTTCATTCACAAATTTATTAAAATTTTCACAAATAAATGCTGTCATTATTTGAATCTTGTTAGAATGGGACTTGAAAATCAAATACTAGAACCAAAGGAACAAACAGAATACTGTGTTTAAATCTGGTGAATATAGCCAGTGATTTTTTTTTCTGTTAAAAATAACATGTGCATATATTTGCAAACTAAAATGCAGAATAGTTAGAAACCAAGGTCTTAAAAACAGAACATGAAGATCTGAAAGCCAATATTTATTTTAAATAATTTTAATATATGTATTCTGATATAATTATGTTTTGACTAAGTTGTGATGGTTAATACTGAGCATCAACTTGATTGCATTGAAGGATTCAAAATATTGATCCTGGGTTTGTCTGTGAGGGTGTTGTCAAAGGACATTCATATTTGAGTCATTGGACTGGGAAAGGCAGACTCACCCTTAATCTGAGTGGGCACCCTTAATCAGCTGCCAGAGTGGCTAGAATATAAGCAGGGAGAAAAATGTGAAAAGAGAAACTACCCTACCCTCCCAGCCTACATCTTCCTCACATGTTGATGCTTCCTGTACATGAACATTGGACTCCAAGTTCTTCAGTTTTGCAACTCTTGCTGGCTCTCCTTGCTCCTCAGCCTGCAGATCACCTATTGTGGGATCTTGTGATCATGTGAGTTAATACTCAGTAAACTGCCCTTTATATATATATTCTATTAGTTCTGTCCCTCTAGAAAATCTTCACTAATACAGATTTTAGTGCCAGGAGTGGTTCTAGAGGAATATAATAATAAGGTTGTAGTTCTTTTGCTGGTTTTGAGGTTTCTAGACTTGGCTCCTTAATATGGTTAGATCTAAAAATGCTAAGGACTCTAATTCTAATAGTATGGAGAACACCAGAATATCGATAGTCCTGGGGGTGAGCTGTTTAGAGTTATGCAAAACAAATGCACTTGACACTCCTGATTCACTGCTAGTGAGAGGCAAGGAGTTTAGTGACTCTGTACATAATATATTTGACCATATGTGGAGAACCAAGAAACATAATGAAGCTGGTTGATTGCTCCTAAGTTCAGTGGACAAAGTATTAAAAGAAAATGATGAACTCAGGGATTCTATCTCCTGGCTTCAGAAGCAGATACTGAGTATCAAATCTGCTAAGATTGCCCCAAGTAAGAGTCTTATCTCCTGTAGAGACAGAGCTGAAATTGTGGAAAAACAGAAACTCTTTATTATGCAAGTGGCTGACCTGCAATGAGGGATGCAAGCACAGCCTCACCAACTGTCTACTGTTAAAGTGAGGGTATTGATTGGAAAATAATGGGACCCTGAACTTGGAATGGGGTTATGTGGGAAGATACTGATGAAGCTGGGAAAACCGAGTTTGTAAACTCTGATGAAACATTTTTGCCAAAAGAAACACCTTCTTCTCCCCAGTAGTAGCAATATTCCCTCCCTGACCCATGCTGCCATCAGCCTTTCCACCTTTGCCTGAGAAGATAAATCCTACACTCTCTGAGGCAACAGTGATGGCTTCCTGTGAGGCTGTTGCCAGGCAAGGTAATGTTGAATCTCCTCAGGATCCACCCCCTACACCCCTGTTTGTTTCTAGACCTATAGCTAGACTAGTTCTAAAGTCCCAGCAGGCCCCTAAAAGTGAGCTTGAGAGTGTGACCCATGACGAGGTGCACTCCACTCGAAAAGAACTGCTTGAGTTCTCTAATTTGTATAATCAGAAATCTGGAGAACAGGCAGGGTAATGGATATAAAGGGTGTGGGATAATGGTGGAAGGGACAGAGTTGGATCATACTGAATTTATTAATTTTGGCCCACAAAATAGGGAATCTGCATTTAGTGTTGCTATTTGGAGAGTTTAAAAAGTTTCTAATAGTTTCTTTTCTTAGCTGATATATGGATTAAAAGATGACCCACTGTGAGCAAGCTGGAAATGTCTGATATCTTTTAGTTTAATGTAGAGGAAGGGATTCTTAGGCTTAGGACTTGGGAGATTGGGATGGTAGAGTGGATTAATCACTTTAGATCTACCCATTCCAGCTGGGAGAGTCCAGAAGATATACCTTAACTAACTCCTTGTGAAATAGATTTGTGAGAACAGGACCTGCATCTTTGAAGAGCCCTGTAATTGCTCTTCTCTATATGTCAGAGCTAACAGTGTAAACCACAATCACTCAATTACAATATTTAAATAGAGAGGGAATAATTGGATCTCAAGGTGGCAGAGACCAAGCAGCAGCACTCAATGGTCAAAGGCAAGGTAGGCATAGCTACCATAATGGAAAGCAGAGGCAAAGCAGCAATCAGAGTAGTTAACTCATGTAGAGCTCTGGCATTGGCTAATTAATCATGAAGTTCCTATAAGTGAAATTGATAGGAAGCCTACTGCATTCCTACTTAATTTATATAAGCGAAAAACTTCTAGGTTGAACAGATGAAAGACTAATTTGAATTATAAAAAAAGAAAATCATGCCCCCTCAATCCATTTCTAGACTTGAGCCAGTTTAAGATCCAGAACCCCTTGAATGAAAGAGAGGGGGTGGATCCCCTTGAGAAAAGACCTCACTACATTACCAAGAATTTATACAGTGAATTTTTCTCCCATCCTTCCCCAAGGAGACCTCTGGCCTTTTAAGAGGGTAACTGTGCACTGGGGGAAAGGGAAATGATCAGACATTTTGGGAGATTTCTGGACACTGGCTCTGAGCTGATGTTAATTCAAGGGGACCTAAAATCTCATTGTGATCCTCCAATTATGGGAGCTTATGGAGGTTAGGTAATTAATGGAGTTTTAGCTCAGCTCCAACTTGCAGTGGGTCCAGTGGGCCCCTGGACTCATCCTGTTTCTCCCCAGTGCCAGAATGCATAATTGGGACAGGCGTACTTAGCAGTTGGCAGGACCCCCACATTGGCTCTTTGACAGGTAAGATGAGGGCTATTATGGTAGGAAAGGCCAAATGGAAGCCATAAGAGCTGTCTCTATCTAGAAAAATATTAAATCAAAAATAATATGGCATCCTTAGACAGATTGTACAGGTTAGTGCCACCATCAAGGACTCGAACAAAGGGGTGGTGATTCCCACCACATTCCCATTCAACTATCCTAATTGGCCATTGCAGAAGTCAGGTGGATCTTGGAGTATGACAGTAGATTATTGTAAGCTTAACCGAGTAGTAACTGCAATTGCAGTTGCTGTAACAGATGTGATTTCATTTCTTGAACAAATTAACACATCTCCTGGTACCTGGTATGCAGCCATTGACTTGGCAAATGCCTTTTTCTCTATTCCTGTCCAAAAGGCCCATCAGAAATAATTTGCCTTCAGCTGGCAAGACCAGCAATATACCTTTACTGTCTTACCTGAGGGGTATATCAACCCTCTGGCTTTGTGTCATAATCTTATTTGGAGAGAACTAGATTGCTTTTCCCTTCCACAAGATTTTACACTTGTCCATTATACTGATGACATTTTACTAGTTGAATCCAGTGAACAAGAACACACTAGACCTATTGGTGAGATATTTGAGTTCCAGAGGATGGGAAATAAATCAGACTAAAATTCCGGGACCTTCTACCTAGACTTTCTAGAGGTCCAGTGGTGTGGAGGCTGTCAAGATATTCCTTCTAAGGTGAGGGGTAATTTGCTGCATTTGGCCCCTCCTACAACCAAAAAAAAAAAAAAAAAAAAAAAGAGGAAGCACAACATCTAGTGAGCCTATTGGGATATTTTGGAGGCAACACATTCCTTATTTGGTTGTTTTACTTTTTCCCATTTATTGGTGACCTGAAAGTCTGCCAGTTTTGAGTGGGGTCCAGAACAGGAGAAGGCTCTGGAAAAGGTCCAGGTTGCTGTACACACTGCTCTGTCACTTGGGCCAAATGACCCAGCAGATCCAATGATGCTTGAGGTGTTGGTGGCAGATAGGGATGATTTTTGGAGCCCTTGACAGGCTCCCATGACGGAATCACAGCGAAGGCCTCTAGGATTTTGGAGCAAGTCCCTGCCATCTTCTGCTAATAACTATACTCCTTTTGAGAGACAGCTCTTGACCTGTTGCTGGGCTTTGGTGGAAACTGAACATATGACTATGGGTCATCAAGTCATCATGCAACCTGAACTGCCTATCATGAACTGGGTACTTTCTGATCCATCTAGCCATAAAGTTGGTCATGCACAGCAGCATTCCATCATCAAATGGGGTATATATGTGATTGGGTTCAAGCAGGCCCTGAAGACACAATTAAGTTATGTGAGGAAGTGGTTCAAATGCCTATCATCTCCACTCCTGCTACGCTACCTTCTCTGCCCCCAACCTGCACTGATGGCCTCATGGGGAGCTTCCTCTGATCAGTTGTCAGAGAAGAGAAGACTGGAGCCTGGTTCACATATGGTTGTGCACAATATGTAGGCACCACCCGAAAGGAGACATCTGCAGCACTATAGCCTCTTTCTGTGGCATCCCTGAAGGACAGTAGTGGAGGGAGATCTTCCCAATGGGCAGAACTTCAAGCAGTGCACCTGGTTGTGCACTTTGCATGGAAGGAGCAATGGCCAGATGTGTGATTATGTACTGATTCATAGGCTGCAGCCAATGGCTTGGCTAGATGGTCAGGGACTTGGAAGAAGCATAGAAATTTCAGGAAAAGGCATGTGGATAGACCTCTCTGAGTGGTCAAAAACTTTGAAAATATTTGTATCCCATGTGTCTGCTCACTAACAGGTGACCTCAGTAGAGGAGGATTTTTAATAATCAAGTGGATAGGATGATCCATTCTGTGGACACCACTCAGCCTCTTTTTCTAGCCAACCATGTCATTGCCCAATAGGCCCATGAATAAAGTGACCATAGTGGCAAAGATGAAGTTATGCAAGGCCTTAGCAACTTTGACTTCCACTCACCAAGGCTGACCTGGCTATGGCCACTGCTGAGTGCCCAATTTGCCAGCAGCAGAGACCAACACTGAGCTCTTGATATGGAACCATTTCTTGAGGTGATCAGTCAGCCACCTTACAGCAGATTGACTATATTAGACCTCTTCTATCATGGAAAGGGTAGAGGCTTGTCCTCACTGGAGTAGGCACTTACTCCAGATATGGGTTTGCCTATCCTACTCACAATGCTTCTGTCGAGTTTACCATCTGTGGTCTCATGAAATGCCTTATCCACCATCATGGTATTTCACATGGCATTAGCTCTGACCAAGACACTCACTTCACAGCTAAAGAAGTGCAGCAGTGGCCTCATGCTCATGGAATTCACTGGTCTTAACATGTTCATCCTGAAGCAGCTGGATTGATAGAACGATGGAATGACCTTCTGAAGTCACAGTTAGAATACCAACTAGATGACAATACTTTGCAGGACTGAAGCAAAGTTCTCCAGAAGGCGATGTATGCTCTGAATCAGCATCCAATATATGGCACTGTTTCTCCGATAGCCAGGATTCATGGGTCCGGGAATCAAGGGGTGGAAGTGGAAGCGGCACCACTCATCGTCACCCCTAGTGATTCACTAGCAAAATTTTTCTTCCTGTTCCTGAGACATTATGATCTGCTGGCCTAGAGGCCTTAGTTTCAGAAGGAGGAATGCTGCCAACAGGAACACAACGATTTTATTAAACTGGAAGTTAAGATCGCCACCTGGACACTTGGTTCCCTCCTACCTTTAAGTCGACAGGCTAAGAAGTGAGTTACAGTGTTGGCTGTGGTGACTGACCCAGACTATTAATGTTAAATCAGTCTACTATTCCACAACGGAGGTAAGGAAGAGTATGCATGGAATACTCAAGATCCATTAGGATGTCTCTTAATATTATCATGCCCTGTGATTAAGATCAATGGGAAACTACAGCAGCCCAATCCAGGGAGCACTGCAAATGACCCAGACCCTTCAGAAATGAAGGTTTGGGTCACTTTACCAGGAAAAAACCATGTCCTGCTGAGGTACTTGCTGAAAGCAAAGGGAATGCAGAATGTAGTAGAAGGTAGCCATCAATATCAACTATGACCATGTGACTAACTGCAGAAACAAGAACTATAATTGTCATAAGTACTTCCTCCTTCTTTTGTTAAAAACGTTTGTGCATGTACACACTTGTACTAAGAAAATATCTTCATTTTATTTCCTTTCTCCTTTATCATGTGACATAAGATTTATTGACTTCACTTCAGCATTTTAAGTATCGTTCACTTTATGTAATAGCATTTGGGTTGGAGACTGCTGTATTTCCAGTTGTAAGAAGGATAGCTGTATTATGTGAGGCATAAGTAGGACTTTATTATTGTCTCTCTATGAAGATTATGTATGATCTCAGCAGACGTGTCTGGGTTCAAGTTGACGAGGGGTGGACTTGTGATGGTTAATATTGAGTGTCAACTTGATTGGATGGAAGAATACAAGGTATTGATCCTGAGTGTGTCTGTGAGGGTGCAGCCAAAGGAGATTAACGTTTGAGTCAGTGGGCTGGGAAAGGCAGACCCACTCTTAATCTGGGTGAGCACAATCGAATCAGTTGCCAGAGTGGCTAGAATATAAGCAGCAGAAAAATGTGGAAAGAGAGACTAGCCTAGCTTCCCAGCCTACATTTGTCTCCTGTGCTGCATGCTTCCTGCCCTCTAACATCAGACTTCAGGTTCTTCAGTTTTGGAACTCTGACTGGCTTTCCTTGCTCCTCAGCCTGCAGATGGCCCATCATGGGAATTTTGATCATGTGAGTTAATACTTAAACTCATATATATTTGTATATATATTCTGTATGTGTGTGTGTGTGTGTGTGTGTGTGTGTGTGTGTGTGTATGTGTATATATATATTCCATTATTCTGTCCCTCTAGAGGACTCTGACTAATACACTAAGTTGAATACTATTATTATAAAAAATAAAAATAAATATAATTTATTAATACATGCCTGGCAGGTACACTTAATAATCTCTGGCTTCACCTTAATTTGTTTTCAACAAGTAAGTTTTTATTAACATGAATTTTTAATACCAAGCATCTAACCAGGGCAGGCGTGATGGCTCATGCTTGTAATCTCAACACTTTGGGTAGACTGAGGTAGGCAGATTGCTTGAGCTCAGGAGTTTGATACCAGCTTGGGCAGCCTGGTCTGCAGGAATGAAAAATAAAAACATAAAAATGTAGCCAGGAGTGGTGGAGCAAGTCTGTAGTTCCAGCTATTTGGGAGGCTGAGGTGGGAGGATTGCTTGAGACAGGGAGGTCGAGGCTACAGTGAGCCGAGATCACATCACTGCACTCCAGCCCTTGTGACAGAGTGAGACCCTGACACAGTAAATAAATAAATAAATAAATAAAATAAGCATCTGTAGCAGTATTTCAGGGAGGGTGGAAGGGGAAGATGGTGAAGCAGTAGGAAGGAATTCTAATCTGTGGATAATAAAGCTTCAGGTTCATCCATTTGTGGATTTTGTTGACAAAAAGAGTTAAACTATGTAAAATATTTGAGGAGATTTATTCTGAACCAAATATGAGTGATCATGGCCCACGTTGCAGCCCTCAAGAGGTCCTGAGAACATGTGTCCAAGGTGATCAGGGTACAGCTTGGTTTTGTATATTTTACGGAGGCATGAGACAACAATCAAATACATTTAAGAAATACAATGGTTTGGTTCAGAAAGGCAGGACAACTCAAAGTGGGGGCTTCCAGGCTATAGGTCAATTTAAACATTTTCTGGTTGACAATTGGTTGAGTTTATATGAAGACCTGGGATTAATGAAAAGGAATGTTCAGGTTAAGACAATGGATTATGGAGACCAAGTTTTATTCTGCAGAGGAAGCTCTCAAAAAGCAGACTACAGAGAGAGAAGGTTGTAAAATGCTTCTTATCAGACCTAAAATGGGCTTGGCTCTTAGTTGATTATTTCCTGGATCTGTAAAGAAAGGAAGGAAAACAAAGGAAAAATGAGATTCTCTATAAAATGTGGATCTTTCCGCAAGAGACTGTGCACACTATTTCAAATTTTGACAAGGAAATGTATTTTTGTGTTAAATACTTTTTTCCTGGTCTCATAATATTATGCCAGAGTCAGATCGAAAAGTAAGTTATAATATATAGGGTCAAATAAAACCCATCTGATGAGAATATATGGTTTGAAGGGCATGACTCCCTAGACCCCTTAGGTAGGAATTTGGGTCAGATAAAAAGTCGGAGCTTAGTCCTCAATTTCATAGTCCCCCAGGGACACATGGTTCTTAAAAATTGTGTACCACTTGTTTAGGGCACTCTTGTGTCCCAGTGGGATGCCAGTTTGGGCTGCAATCAGCTTCTCAGGGTCCCCGCTGGTGTCATCCATGTTGTACTTAATGCGGATCTTCTTCCCCAGAGAGTCGCGCAGACAACCTTGGTCATCCTGGCTGGAGCTGTAACCACCTGGTGCCTGTGGATGCGACAATCTTCTTGCTTGAGCGCTGAACCCCTGATCTCTGTTTAAATCAAGCTTCAAAGTAAGTGTTAGTCTGAGGGGTTTACACATAAGAAACAGTTTCAAACACAGTTTAAGAAATCTGTTTGAAATTGAGAGGGGAGACCCCTTGCCTCCTTCAATTTCACCTCCTGCCTACCCACCTTCC
>PVKP010020355.1:0-40895 GCA_004027715.1 Plecturocebus donacophilus
CAAGATAAGAGAAAAAAGAGTGAAAAGAAATGAACAAAGCCTCCAAGAAATATGGGATTATGTGAAAAGACCTAATCTACGCTTGATTGGTATACCTGAATATGGTGGGGAGAATGAATCCAAGCTGGAAAACATGCTCCAGGATATTATCCAGGAGAACTTCCCAAGCCTAGCAAGGCAGCTCAAATTTCAAATCCAAGAATTACAGCGAACACCACAAAGATATTCCTCAAGAAGAGCAACCCCAAGGTACATAATCATCAGATTCACCAGGGTTGAAATGAAGAAAAAAATGCTAAGGGCAGCCAGAGAGAAAGATCAGGTCACCCACAGAGGGAAGCCAATCAGACTCACAGTGGATCTCTCGGCAGAAATTGTACAAGCCAGAAGAGAGTGGGGACCAATATTCAACATCCTTAAAGGAAAGAACTTTCAACCCAGAATCTCATATCCAGCCAAACTAAGCTTTGTACGTGAAGGAGAAATAAAATCCATTATGTTCAAGCAATTACTGAGAGATTTTGTCACCTCCAGACCTGCCCTATGAGAGCTCCTGAAAGAAACACTAAACATGGAAAGGAACAAGTACCAGTCAATTCAAGAGCAAACCAGTTGGCAAAAGGCCAAAATGCAATGAAGAAAATGAGTCAACTAATGGGAAAGAAAACCAGCCAGTAACAAAATGGCAGGATCAAATTCACACATAACAATATTAACATTGAATGTAAACAGCCTAAATGTGCCAATCAAAAGACACAGATGGGCAAACTGAATAAAAAGTCAAAACCCATTGGTATGCTGTATTCAGGAAACCCATCTCACATACAAAGACACACACAGACTCAAAATAAAGGAATGGAAGAAGATTTACCAAGCAAATGGAGAACAGAAAAAAGCAGGAGTTGCAATCCTAATCTCTGATAAAATGGACTTCAAACCAACAAAGATCAAAAGAGACAAAGAAAGACACTACATAATGGTAAAAGGATTAACCCAACAGGAAGAGCTAACTATCCTAAATATATACACCCCTAACACAGGAGCACGGAGATACATAAAGCAAGTTCTTAACAACCTAAAATGAGATTTAGACTCCCACATGATAATAGTGGGAGACTTCAACACTCCACTGTCAATGTTAGACAGATCAATGAGACAGAAAATTAACAATGATATCCAGGACTTGAATGCAGTGGTGGACCAAGCAGACCTAGTAGACATATACAGAATGTTCCACTTCAAATCCACAGAATATACATTTTTCTCAGCACCACATTGCATTTACTCTAAAATTGACCACATCATTGGATGCAAATCACTCCTCAGCAAATGCAAAAGAACAGAAATCATAACAAACAGTCTATTAGACCACAGCACAATCAGACTAGAACTCAGGATTAAGAAACACACTCAGACCCACACACACTTGGAAACTGAACAACTTGCTTCTGAGTGTCAGCTGGATAAACAATGAAATGAAGGCATAAATAAAGATGTTCTTTGAAACCAATCAGAATGAAGAAACAACTTACCAGAATCTCTGGGACACCTTTAAAGCAGTCTCTAGAGGAAAATATATAGCAATAAATGCTCACATGAGAAACAAGGAAAGATCTTAAATTGACACCGTATCATCAAAATTGCAAGAGCTAGAGGAGGAAGATTAAAAAAAAAAAACTCAAAAGATAGCAGAAGACAAGAAATAACTAAGATCAGAGCAGAACTGAAGGAGATAGAGACATAAAAAGACCTTCAAAAAATCAATAAATCCAGGAGCTGGTTTTTTTTAAAAGATCAACAAAATAGACAGACCGCTAGCCAGATAAATAAAAAAGAAAAAGAAGACAAATCAAATAGATGCAATAAAAAACAATAAAGGGGATATCACCACTGATCCCACAGAAATACGAACTACCATCAGAGATACCTACAAACAGCTCTATTCACATAAACCAGTAAACCAGGAAGAAATGGATAAATTCCTAGACAATTGTACTCTACTAAGACTAAACCAGGAGGAAGTTGAAACCCTGAATAGACCAATAACAAGGGCTGAAGTAGAGGCAGCAATCAATAGCTTACTAACCAAAAAAGTCCAGGTCCAGATGGGTTCGCAGCCAAATTCTACCAGATGTACAAAGAGGAACTGGCTCCATTCCTTCTGAAACTGTATCAAACAACACAAAAGGAGGGAATCCTCCTTAACTCATTTTATGAGAGGAACATCATCCTGACACCAAAACCAGGCAGAGATTCAACTAAAAAAGAAAACTTCAGGCCAATATCCATGATGAACATCGACACGAAACTCTTCAATAAAATACTGGCAAACAGATTGCAACAGCACATCAAGATTATCCATCATGGTCAAGTAGGCTTCATCACAGGGATGCAAGGCTGGTTCAACATATGCAAATCCATAAATGTAATCCATCAAATAAACGAAACCAAAGACAAAAACCACATGATTATCTCAACAGATGCAGAGAAGGCCTTTGAAAAAATTCAACAGCCCTTCATGCTAAAAACTCTCAATGAACTAGGTATTTACAGAACGTATCATAAAATGATAAAAGCTATGTATGACAAACCAACAGCCAATATCATACTGAATGGGCAAAAGCTGGAAGAATTCCCTTTGAAATGAGGCACTAGGCAAGGATGCCCTCTCTCACCACTCCTATTCAATATAGTATTGGAAGTTCTAGCCAGAGCAATCAGGCGAGAAAAAGAATTAAAGCATATTCAATTAGGAAAGGATGAAGTCAAACTGTCTCTATTTGCAGATGACATGATTGTATATCTACAAGACCCCATTGTCTCAGCCCCAAATCTTCTCAAACTGATAAGCGACTGCAGCAAATTCTCAGGATACAAAATCAATGTGCAGAAATCACAAGCATTCCTATATACCAATAACAGACAAACAGAGAGCCAAATCAAGAGTGAATGCTCATTCACAATTGCTACAAAGAGAATAAAATACCTTGGAATACAACTAACAAAGGATGTAAAGGACCTCTTCAAGGAGAACTACAACCACTGCTCAAGGAAATAAGAGACGACACAAACAGATGGAAAAACAATCCATGTTCATGATCAGGAAGAATTAATATCATGAAAATGGCCATACTGCCCCAAGTAATCTATAGATGCAATGCTATCCCCATCAAGCTACCAACGGCCTTCTTCACAGAACTGGACAAAAACACCATAAACTTCATATGAAATCACAGGAGAGCCTGCATAGCCAAGAGAATCCTAAGCAAAAAGAACAAAGCCAGAGATATCACACTGCCAGACTTCAAATTATACTACAAGGCTACAGTAATCAAAACAGCATGGTACTGGTACCAAAGCAGAGTCATAGACCAATGGAACAAAACAGAGGCCCCAGAAGAAACATCACACATCTACAACCATCTGATCTTCGACAATCCAGGCAAAAACAAGCAATAGGAAAAGGATTCCAAGTTTAATAAATGGTGTTGGGAAAACTGGCTAGCAATGTGCAGAAAGCAGAAACTGGACCCCTACCTGTCACCTTACACTAAAATTAACTCCAGATGGATTAAAGATTTAAACATAAAACCTAACACCATAAAAACACTAGAAGAAAACGTAGACAAAACCATCTAGGACATAGGCACAGGGAAGGACTTCATGATTAAAACACAAAAAGCAATGGCAATAAAAGCCAAGATAGACAAATGGGATCTAATTAAAATCCAGAGCTTTTGTACAGCAGAAGAATCCATTGTTAGAGTGAATCGACAACCAACAGAATGGGAAAAAATTTTTCCAAGCTACTCATCTGACAAAGGGCTAATATCCAGAATCTACAAAGAACTAAAACAGATATACAAGAAAAAAACAAACAACCCTATTCAAAAGTGGACAAAGGATATGAACAGACACTTTTCAAAAGAAGACATATATGAGGTCAACAAACATACGAAAAATGCTCATCATTACTGGTCATTAAAGAAATGCAAATCAAAACCATATTGAGATATCATCTCACACCAGTTAGAATGTTGATCATTAAAAAATCTGGAGACGACAGATGCTGAAGAGGATGTGTAGATTACACAGTTGGTGGGCATGTAAATTAGTCCAACCATTATGGAAGACAGTGTGGCTATTTCTCAAGGATCTAGAAATAGAAATTTCATTTGACCCAGCAATCCAATTACTGCATATATACCCAAAGGAGTATAAATCATTCTATGACAAAGATACATGCACACCTATGTTCACTGTGGCACTATTTACAATAGCAAAGACCTGGAAGCAACCCAAATGTCCATTGATGATAGACTGGACAAAGAAAATGTGGTACATATACACCATGGAATACTATGCAGCCATTAAAAATGGTGAGTTTGTGTCCTTTGTAGGGACTTGGATGAAACTGGAAACCATCATTCTCAGCAAATTGACACAAGAACAGAAAGCCAAACACCACATGCTCCCCCTCATAGGTGAGTGTTGAACAATGAGAACACGTGGACTCAGGGAGAGGAGCATCACACACTGGAGGCAGTTGGTGGGGGTAAGGGAGAAATAGTGGGGTGTGGGGAGGGAGGGGAGGGTGAGGAGGGATAACATGGGGAGAAATGCCAGATATAGTTAGCACCTAAAGTAAAATAAATAAATTTTTTAAAAAACCTGCCCCCATAATTCTATTAGCTCCCACTGGTTCCCTCCCACAACACCTGGAAATTCAAGATGAGATTTGGATGGGGACACAGCCAAACTATATCAACAATCTTTTTTGTAGTGTGGTGCACTTCTTCATGTAACACATTTTATACTTCACCCTTAAAATCCTGCTGGAACTTGAGTCTAGTTATATGTCTAGAAGAGGAGAGGTGGTGGGGATTGGTCCTGAAAAGTATCAGCATTTTCTAAAATGGAAACTTCCTCAGGAGAGGCCAATACAGTTTCTGAAGGAGTGCAAGGCTAATTTAATCAAACAGAAGTAGAAAGGCAAATACCACTGTGGGTAGAAAAGTTGATATTCCTGAAAGTGTGAATGCCATTGTTCCTGAGGGTTTGGGAGGCTGCTTACACTGGGAATGAGGAGCCACTTTTGCTGTTCTTGTGAAATACTGTAAGTACAACTGTAGGTAGCACGACCTCTTCGAGTGGCAAAGAAGATTCATAAGAATTTAGAAGCTCAATGACCTCATATTCATCAGAGTCTTTTCATACTTAACAGTATTTCAATTTATAATATCCCATTATTTCCTGATCAACGGTCTCACTTTTGCAGTAGACACTTTATAAGGTTCGAAGTTCAACTTGTCTTGTAGTTTATCCATTGTCACAGAATGAGATTCTGCATTTGATTTTCAACAATTTTAGCTCTGCTGCTGTAAGAAATAAGAATCTCCTTCAGGCATACACAGAAGTTCTTTGATTATTTATGTAATGCTTAAACTGGGAATTTAAATCCCTGAGCTCATTTTTTTTAACTACTTTGTTCAGCAACATTAGGAGTAACAGGCCAACATCATTATATTAACTAAATTTTTAAAAACATGTTAGAAGGTATTATATAGAGAGTCATCTGACTTGTGGCTTCTTAAAAGTGGTTGATGGTGAGTATTCAGTATAGATATTTTGTGTATCTTAGTATATAATTTAGTCCATGAACTATCGCTTGCTTTTTTATTACCAGAAGTAGAATCATTAGCATCTTTAAATATAATTACATTAGAGAGCCAATTCCATAATCACAGAATGAATCCAAATCCCTCATCCTTAAAATTATGTTTCTCTAGAGCCATTCACAGCACAAATTCTGTATTAATCAGAGTTCTCCAGAACCAATACGATATATATAAGAGAGAAATTAGCTCACGATTATGGAGGCTGCAAAGTCCTAGAATTTGACATCTGCAAACGGGAGACTCAAGAAAGTCATTGGTATAATTTTCATCCAAGTTTGGCATCCTGAGAACCTGGGTGTGTGGGGAGTTGTTCTAGTATAAATTTTAGTTCAAAATTATAAAATTAATCTTCCAGCTCAAACAGTCAACCAACAAGTGAAAGGAGACAGTTTCTCCTTTTTCTCCCTTTTTATTTTATTTCGTTCCTCAGCATATTGGATAATACCCACCCACACTGGGGAAAGCAATCTACTTTATTGATTTCACCAGTTCAAATTCTAGACTTATCCATAAACACCTTCATAGACACACCCATACATAATGTTTAATCTGAGCACACTATGCTACAGTCTAGTTAATATGTAAAATTAATTATCATACCAGATCAATAGCTGCATATCAGATACTATGGCATGTATTACTTTATTACAGCAATGAAACTACATCTGGAATAGCAGGTACAATAGGAGTCACCACCTGGTTAAGTTTATAATAATTCACTGCCATTCTCTGAAATCCGTGGTTTCTGTTCAAGTCAAAATAAGAAAAGAAATTGCATGGAGATGGGGTGGCAATCGCTATTTCTGTATAAATTTTCTGTATGCATTCCAACATTTTAATCTCCCTAAGTCTTTGGTTACCTTCATTAGCAATATACCAAGGCTGTTCTGGCATTTCAACTTCTATTCCTGTAGGAAGCTTTATGTTCCATGTTTCAGCAAACCAAGCAAACTGTTAGAACTCTTTCTGACCTCTCGATATTAATATTAAAAACAAAATCTTTTCTTAGAGAGCCCCTATCAATAATTTCAGCCTCATCCTATTTTAAGTTTCTTCTACCTTTATTCCACATGCTTAGTATTTGCTCTCACACATATTATCCATATTAACAGCTATATAAATTTTTTTAATTATGCAGTTATTTTGGAGAGCAGCACACGTCTTCATGTGTTACCCTTTATACCTCATCCTTTGGTTCATGCTGGAAATTAAGTTTAGTTACAGGTGTAGAAGTAAAGATATATATTGTGAATAGGTCCTGAGAAGAAAGAGCAATATCTTTCAAGCAAATAACTCATGGGAGGCCATTAGAGTGTCTTCAGGAAAAGCAGGATTAACTTCCTCAAACAGGGTGAAAGGTATTATTCTATTGGCAAAGAAAACTCAGCAAAATTTAGGAGTTCAATATTCCCAAAATTTTCTACTTATATGCCTTCATTCTATTTGGTAGGATCCCATTCCATCCCAATCTATGTCCTAAGTTTAATGGTCAGCACCCTTTGAAGTGAGAATTAAATTTTTATCATAATTGCCATATACAGGATGAGACTAGGGGTTTGGTCTTTAGCAGTCTGAACTCTAGGGCTACAAGAGATAAGGATTTCTTTTTCAGGATAGACATAGAAACTTGCGGGTCACTTTTGTAGAGCTTGAGCTGAGAATTTCAATCCTCGAGCTTATTTATTTTCTTTTCTCACATTCTCCATCATAGTTAGGAGTAACCATTACATTCATTAGTTTGACAAAATGTTCTAAGATATCAACTAAACATTCTTTCAGAAACCTGCCTTTTATAATAATTTGACTAGGAATACAAACTGGTGATATTTTGAATATCTGTATTACCACAGCATATTGTGTACTATCAACACTCTCTTTCCTACTGGGAATACAGTCATTAATATCTTTAAATAAAATCATATTAAGGAACCAATTCCATAATGGCAGAACCATTTCACAAAATTTACTTTTTAGAAAATGTTCTCCCCCTAGAACCTTTCTTGGTACTAAAATCTGTATCAGTTATGTTTCTTCAGAGGAAAAGAATAAATTTTGTGTGTGTCCACACACACACACATACATATATATACACACATATTTTTATTACATTTATACTACATATACATACATTACATTTTACATTATATACACTGTCTATATCTTATTGATATCAAATTGATATACTATATTAATATCAATATAACATAATATGAGATATGTTAATATATTGATACATATTACATTAATAATGTATATTATATATGATATACCTGAAGATACAAAGAATAATTTTAAAAAATTGATTAATATGATTTTGGAAGCCGACAAAACTGAAATTCGTAGGATAGGACAGTAAACAAAAAATCAGGCAGGACTTTATGATGTAAACTTGAGGCAGACTCTGTTCTTCTCTGGGAAATCTTTGGTTTTGCTTTTAAGGCCTTTCAACTGAGTGGGTCAAACCACCCACATTATTAAAGGTATCTTCTTTACTTAAAGTGAACTGATTGTAGATGTTAATTATATCTACAAAATACCTTCATAGAAACCCCTGGATTTTTGGTTCGATAACTGAGTACAACAGCCTAGCTAAGTTATTAATAACACACACACACCCTAAAAGTTAATCATCCAACAACTTGATTTTATTTTCATGGTGTCTGTGTATAACATTTAAAGAGTGGAGGAAACCAACACTTAATTTTTTTCATGGTCTTCATTTACAGCTTTTGTAGTAGCAGAGGGAAAGCTTCACCTCTGTCTTCTGAAGGCTCCTCTGAAATAAACTGAGAATTGACAGTTTAATAAGAGAAAAGGAATACAAATTTATTAATATGCATAAACATGGGAACCATATATACTATAACACTCAAAGAAGAGCCAGATGGTTGAGGTTTAATTACCCTCTTCATAGGGAAAAGGGAAATGGGAAGATGTAGACAATTTTAGAAAGGTAGTAAATAATTTTTAGTAAAAATGAATGGACCCTATAGACAGGTATTAAATCTTTCTTTCAGAAGACTGAATAAGGCTGGCAAATTATGAGAAGGTGAGGGGAATAACTGCATTGTAAGAAAAGGATTTTCTTATTCTGTACATAAAGTTGTCCAAGTAACTTCTTGGAGCAGCACTCAGAAGAATAGAAGAAACGTTTATTGAGCATAGTGATTACTTTTAATCTTTCTCCTTTTCTACTGGTTAACTTTTCCCGGTTATTTGATGAGTTTTCCAGGGAGAACATTGATATGGTTTGGCTGTGTCTTTACCCAAATGTCACTTTGAATTGTAATGATCCCCATGTGACAAGGGCAGGGCTGGGTGGAGATAACTGAATCATGGAGACAGTTTCCCCTATACTTCTTTTGTGATAGTGAATAAGTCTCATGAGAAATGATGCTTCTATAAATGGGAGTTTCCCTCCACAAACTCTCTTGCCTGCTGCCATGTAGGATGTGACATTGCTCCTCCTTTGCCTTCCATCATGATTGTGAAGCCTCTCCAGCCATGTGGAACTGAAAGTCAATTAAACCATTTTGCTTTATAAATTACCCAACCTCAAGTATGTCTTTATTAACAGCATAATAACAGACTAATACAGTAAATTGGTAACAGTAGAGTGGGATGGTGCTGTAAAGATACCCAAAAATGTGGAAGCAACTTTGAAACTGTGTAACAGGCAGAGCTTGGAACAGTTTGGAGGGCTCAGAAAACTATTTAAAATGAAGGAAAGTTTGGAACTTCTGAGAGACGTAGAGTGCTTAGAAAACAGAGAGGTGTGGGAAAGTTTGAAATTTTCTAGACACTTCTTGAATGACTTTCACCAAAATGGTCATAGCAATATGGACAATAAAATCCAGGTTGAGGTGGTCTCAGATGAAGACGAGGAACTTCTTGGGAACTGGAATAAATGTTACTCTTACTATGTTTGAGCCAAGAGACTGGTGACATTTTGCCCCTGACCTAGTGATTTGTGGAACTTTAAACTTGAGAGACACGATTTAGGGTTTCCGGCAAAAGAAATTTTTAAACAGCAAAATATTCATGAGGAGGTCGAGCATAAAAGGTTATTTTTGTTTGTTTGTTTGTTTGTTTTAATGCAGCCTGACAATTTAATAGAGAAAGAAAACCCATTTTCTGGAGACAAATTTAATCCAGCTGCCGAAATTAACAAAAGTAACAATGAGCCGAATGCTAATCAACAAGACAATGGGGAAAATGTCTCTAGGGCAAGTCAGATACCATTGCAGCATCCCCTCCCATCCGAGGCCCAGAGACCAAAGAGCAAATGATGGTTTCCTGGGCCAGATTCAGTGCCTGCCTGGGACTTGGTGCCATGCATCCTAGGTGCTCCAGCCATGGCTAAAATGGGCCAAGGTACAGGTCAGGTCATAGCTTTAGAGGATGCAAGCCCCAGGCCTTGGGAATTTGCATGTCGTGTTGAGCCTGAGAGTGCACAGAAGTAAATAATTGAGGTTCAGAAACCTCAACCTAGATTTCAGAGGGTGTATGAAAATGCCTGAATGTGCTGGCATAAGTTTACTGCAGGTGTAGAGTCTTCATGGAAAACCTCTGCTAGGACAGTGCAGAAGAAAAATGTGGGGTGGGAGCCCTCACACAGAGCCCAACAGCTTGCACCATGCACCATGAAAGTAGCCAGGAGGGGTGTTATATCCTGCAAAGCCACAGGGGTGGAGCTGCATAGGACTGTGTGAACTCACCTCTTGCATCGACATGACTTAGACGTGAGACATGGAGTAAAAGGAAATTATTTCAGAGCTTTTTTTTTTTTTTGAGATGGAGTTTCACTTTTGTTGCCCAGGCTGGTGTGCAATGGAGTGATCTCAACTCACTGCAACCTTGGCCTCCAGAATTCAAACAATTGTCCTGCCTCAACCTCTGAAGTAGCTGGGATTACAGGCACCCACCATGACGCCCAGCTAAATTTTTGTATTTTTAGTAGAGAGAGGGTTTCATCATCTTGGTCAGACTTGTCTCAAACTCCTGACCTCATGATCTGCCCACCTCAGCTCCCAAAGTGCTGGAATTACAGGCATGAGCCACCATGCCCAGCCTATTTCAGAGCTTTAATATTTGGCTGCCCTCTTAGATTTTGAACTAGCATGAGGCCTGTAGCCCTTTCATTTTGGTCAATTTCTCCTGTTTGTAACAAGTGTATTTATCCAATGTCTGTACCCACATTGTATCTAGGAAGTAACTAACTTGTGTTTGATTTTACAGAATCATAGGCAGAAGGGACTTCCTTGTCTCTAATGTGACTTTGGACTGTGAGCTTTGGTGTTAATGCTGAAATGAGTTAAGACTTTGTGGGACTGTTAGGAAGAAATGATTGGTTTTGAAATTGGAAGACATGAGATTTGGGAGGGGCTACGGGCAGAATGATATAGTTTGGCTGTGTCCTCACGAAAATCTCACCTTGAATTGTAATAATAACCATGTGTCAAGGGCGGGGCCAAGTGGAGATAATTGAATCATGGGGGATTTTTTTCCCATACTGTTCTTGTGACAGTGAGTAAGTTTCATGAGAACTGGTGGTTTTATAAATGGGAGTTCCCCTGCACAGGCTCTCTTGCCTGCCACCATATAAGATGAGACTTCACTCTTCCTTAGCCTTCCACAGGATTATGAGGCCTCCCAGCCATATGGAACTGTAAGTCAATTAAACCTCTTTTCTTTATAAATGACCCAGCCTCAGGTATGTCTTTATTAGCAGCATGATAAAAGACTCATATAAATGTTTTACGACAGTTGCATTCATTTTAGAAAGATGCTTTCTTAGGTCAGATGGGAAAATTCCAGAGCAAGTCTCTCCATAAATATGGGAAGAACAAAATGAGATAAAGTTTGAAAGTTCCTGGTTTTGAGGCAGCTTCTAAGTTCTTATAATTACTTTTAGTTCAAAGTTTTCAGCATGCCAAAGCAATAGACTTTGGGGTATTATTCTCTGTGTTCCAACACTTTTTTTTGAGACAAGGTCTCTCTCTGTCACCCAGATTGGAGTTTAGTGATACAAACACAGCTCACTTCAGCCTAAATATCCTAGATTCAAGCAATCCTCCCACACAAGCCTCCTGAGTAGCTGCCAGAGGCACTTGCCACCATGCCTGGCTAATTTTTTGTAGAGATGAGGTCTCACTATGTGACCCAGACTTGTCTCAAACTCCTAAGCTCAAGTGATTCTCTTGCTCTGGCATCCCAAATTGCTGAAATTACAGCTGTGAGCCACTGTACCCAGCCTTGCAACACTTTTAAAAAGCACTTTTGTTTTCGAGTTATTTAAATTTAATTTACCCCGAGATCTGCTCTCTCAATTTTCCCAAAATATTTTGGCATTCTTCATCAAATATTCAATGAAGAAACTAGATAATTAACAAGGACCAACAAAGTTTTAAGGATTTATATCTAATTACTTTAACATATGTAAGATTCTGGTACCATGAAAAAAGAATGGAATACAATCAACAGACCTAGGTTTACGTATGAGTACCAACACTCATTCCTTGTGTAAATTGGACACAGTGGTTAAACTCTCTATGCACAAATTTTCTTATGTATAATTGTGACAGCCATGGTCAACAGTTGCACTGAATTTGAATAGCATTGACCCATATCTTCATATAATGGAAAAAAATATTACTTTCCTCCATATTTCCAGGTGCTCTCTTGTTTCCTATTTTTCTCCTAGTCATTTCCGTCCCCTGGGTTCCTGCTTCTATTGAATTTTCTTAGTTCCTAGATCTCCTCACCTTACATTTTCTTAATTTTTTCTTACTTTTTAAATGTTTCGTGATTACATAGTAGATGTATACTTTTTTGTAGTATATGAGATGTTTTGATACAGGCATGCATTGTGAAATATGGACATCATGGACAATGAAGTATCCATCCCCTTGAAGCATTCATCTTTTGAGTTATAAACCATCCAGTTATATTCTTTATTTTAAAATATATTATTAAATTATTGTTGACTATATTCACCCTATTACACTATCAAATAGTAGATCAGATTCATTCTTTCTATTTTTTTGTACCATTGACCATCCCCACTTCCCTCCCAACACCCACTACCTTTCCCAGCCATTGGTAACTATTATTCTAATCTCTATGTCAATGAGTTACTTTGATTTTATTTTTAAATCCCACAAATAAATGAGAACATACCTCTCTGAGACTGACTTGTTTCACTTAACATAATGATCTTCAGTTCCATCCATGTTGTTGCAATTTACTAGATCTTATTCTTTATCATGGCTGTAGTTATTCCATTTTGTATATATACCACGTTTTCTTTATCCATCCATCTGTTTATGGGCACTCAGGTTGCTTCCAAATCTTAGCTATTGTAAGCAATGCTGCATTATCTTTTCAATTTACTGATTTCCTTTCTTTGGCATACATATCCAGTGATTGGATTTCTGGATCACGTGGTAGTTCAATTTCTAGTTTTTTGAAGAAGCTCCAAACAGTTATCCTTAGTGCTCATACTAATAATATACATTCCTACCAATAGTGTATAAGGGTTCATTTTTGTTCCACAACATTGCCAACATTTGTTGTGACCTACATTTTGGATATAAGCCATTTAACTGGAGTGAGATAAAATCTTATTGTAGTTTAAATCTGCATTTCTCTATATCACATAAGCATTAAGCATGCAAGGCAGGATAGAATTAGTTTATGTTTAGTAAAGAGCTTGACATTGGAAAAATGTACAAATTTGATCTTTATGACCACACAATATAAAGCTAAGATACATGGAGAAAGTTGTAAATTTGCTAGATATTACTGGTCATTCCTAAACACAGTGTTCAATTTCAGGCCTCCTTTGTGCCTGCACCTTGATTTATAAAATTTTTTACCAGTCTCATTTATGCAGAAAACTTCTACCCATCCTTTAAGAGCCAGATCTCCTATAACCACTTTGCTAACACTTCCTGAAATCTCAGCCAGGCAGCTCTCTCCTCTAGGGTTCTCACTGTCATTTTTATTGAATTCTTATTTAGAGTAGATCACATTTTATAATGGTTATTTTTTTCACATTTGTGCTTTTCTACTAATTAGTAAATTCCTTATGGGCAGAGACCATGTCTTACTCATCTTCGTATCTTCAATGCCTATTATTGTTTTGTATATAATCTATAATAAATAAATTACTTATGTGCCTCAGTTTACTCATCTGTAAAACTTAAAAATAATGCCTTCCTATTAGGGTTATTGTGATGAATAAATAAAATAATATATATGTAAATTGCTTAGAACAGTGTCTAGAATATAAGTGCCCAATAAATCTTAATCATTATGATTATTGTCATCATTGCTATGATTGTTACATTGATTTTAAATAAGCCAGACACAGGACAAATACTAGACAATACCATTTATATGAGGAATGTAAAATAGTAAAATTCACAGAAACAGAAAGCAGAATAGTGATTGCCAGGAACTAAGGGAGAGGGAAAACAAGGAAATATTCACCAAAATTACAAAGAGTTATGCAAGATGAAGAAATTTTAAACATCTACTGTATAGCAGAATGCTTTTAGTTAACAATACAGTATTGTATACTTAAGCATTTGCTAAGATAGTAGATATTATATCAATATTATTGTCGCAAAAATTATTGTAATAAATAAAGAATGTAGGAGTAAAATAAATTAATTAATATTAAATTATATTGGAAAACTAGCATTATAATCCAGGTTGCAAAGTCTCATGTACATTCTACTCCTATGACCCTGGTTACTATGTCCTGTGGTACTTCAGCTGATTCCAGTGTCTTTAGGCAAATCATCTTGTTCAGAATCTTTGAATTCATTTTTCTCCATTTTTCTAGCCAAACTATCTCATTTCTTTAATATTTTATTTTTTATTAAGAAAAAAGGGTATCAATAAAGTGTAATAAGCTAAAGATTAATTCTTTAGTCATCATTATGTTTTCATAATTGTCTACAGTATGTAAAATGACTTAATCCAGATAAGAAGTACTGTCATTCTAGAAGGTCCTTTAGAATAGAATATAAAATAGAAATATCACAGAATATTTAACAAATTCTAGATTCTCCCAGTCTCCCAGTCCAAAGACTTTGAAGGCTTTTGAATATGATCTGTAGTAAGAACATGTGTTTTTAAACCATGACTCACTACAAAATGTACACATATATAGCCACTATACAATATATACATGCGTATGTAGCTAAAGAAAAATAAAAGTTTCTCAAATCTATATATTCTTAAAACATGCTGTGCTATTTTATCCTCTATTCTATTTTATTTAAAAACACCAATCATTCTCCTTTAACGTTACTTTATGACCCCTCATTAGATGGTTGTTCATTATTCAAAAACACTGCTCTTATTCACCTTCTCAAATCTATGTTTTATTGATAATAAAACTTAGGATTTACTTAATATCACACAACTCATAATGAAATCATAGCAAAATAATAGGATGGTAAGTTCTATTCATTTCCTAAGATCTGCAAACCCTCAAATAACACCTTGAATAAATACCTAAATGTTGCCTCAAATCCTAGCATAGTTGACACTCAGTAAATATTTATTGAATTAATTTGATGAATCAATGAATAGTATGTGGGTGCCTTAGAGAGTAAAGAATACTCTTTAATCTATGAAGAAAATTTTAAAATGAAATTCCTAGAAATTTCTTAAAAGGAGCAATCATAATAAGTGTAATGGAAGAAAATGTGTTGGAGTCCAATTTCAATACAAGATAAATCCAGTGTTCAAAATCTGAAAGTCATCACAAAAAAGTGTTGTTAAATCCTGGGAAATAGGAACTGGTTATTTAGAGAGGTAGTGGAATATTTGAATGTTATATATTTTTGAAGGAATTTAGAGTATCCCAGAGGAATTGCCTCAAACACACCCTCATTTTAGGTAACTCAATGACATGTGTGAAAGGTTTTCTGTTTTCAGGTCTTTATGACTATTCATTTTTAATACTGCATTAGCTACTTCTGTCATATATGTGCTTTCCTTGTTTTAGTGCTTTCTTTAAAAAAAAAAAAAGAAAGTGAATTATCCCAGAATTCAGGGACTGGGATCAGGTTAAAAAATTGTTTATACTCAAAATATAACAATAGTGTCTTAACAGGTAAAAATATTTTCCCCATTCATTTAAAAATTTTTTTTTTCTATACTTCACTTGTCTATCTTTTTGGGATCAAAAATGTTGCAACATTTTTACTTAGAATCTTAGCTGGTTAAAATAAGTAATTGTTCGCAAGATATAATCATTTTTATTATTGTGTTTTCTTAAACACAATGTATCCCTCTAACATAGATTAGTAGAGATCAAATAATCAAATATCTCTTAGCATTGTTTGATTGTTGATTTTTTCAAAGCAATATGGCATTTTACAAATTCCCAAAAGTCTGAATTTATTTAAAAAAATAATAAATGAAAACGATCCATTAAGAATATTGTGTCTGTAAAAATGGCAACTAAGCCCAGATTTCCAGATGCTTCTTTATGCCAACTGCACCCAAGGAGAGCTGTTCTAATCTCTTAGTGCCTGCATGGTCTTTAACTACATGCAATTTACCTTTTTTCTGCTTTCTAATTTTTATGTACTCTACATCCATTCTTCCTAGAAAATAAATTAGCAACCCTTTTTCCACTCACTCTTCAAAAGTAATTATTTACTTAATGACTTTTCTTTAAATTTATTAGCTATTTTAAGTAAAATTATTCTAACAAAAAAAATACGTAGAAAACCATATCCAACTAAAGGAAAGCATAAAAATAGGCATACAATTATTACATTTAAAATATCTGGGGAAAATGGAAGATAGGAAGCAGGACTAAATTGCAGCTCCCACGCAGACAAAAAAAAAAAAAAAAGCCACATGTAGAGACACACTTTGTGAACTTTTGCTCAAAGAACTGTTTCAGGAACACACCAGGAAAGCTAAGAGAATCCACAGACCCTTTGAAGGAAGCAGACTGGTTCTGCAGAACCCAGGAGACAGCCCAAATTCTGTGAGTGCCCAAAGTGTGGAAAGAGGGAAATGGGGATTATCTGCCCTCAAACACATACTCTCACTGGGGAACCTAAAGGTCTAAATCATGGGAGAAGAATTTGATCTTACCTAGCGCTAAAACAATTTAGAGAGCTGAGCAAAATACAGCTAGAGGAAGCAATGGTAAAAGCCCTGTAGGCTCTCTGGGCCAACAGGGAAGCCATTTCTAACTTTGTCTCACAAAGGTCCTTGGGGAGAGCTGCCAGAGGAACTGGGAAAACACCTCAAAGGAAGGAAACATCCAGATGAACTTTCTAACAATTCCAACCAAACACAAAGTTCCTTGGGAAGAACTCGTGGGAGGGGTTGAATCCAGAGTACAGATGCAGGCAGGTGAGGAGGTGTGAAACCTAAAATTCCTGCTCATTTTCTCAGCTAGGAGGCTGGTAGTCTGGGGAAAGTTCTCAACCCTGCTTGCTCACTGTCTGGAAACAAACTCAGTGTTGTTTGGGGTGGGGGAAATGGTGGGAGTGAGACCAGCCTTTTGGTTTGTATGCAAGCTGGATGAGGCTTGTAACTGCCGTCTTTCCACCACTTCCCTGGTGACCTGCAAGACACAGAAGAGGCAGCCATAATACTCCTAGGAACATAACTCCATTAACCTGGGAACCACACCACCATCCTCCACACCAGTTGCAGCTGAGCTCAGACATGCTCACATTCTCCTTTGGTGGATATCATGTGGGGGCAGGGCTCAGCATGTCTGAGCTCTGCCCCCACATGGTGATCTTTCTCTACCCATCCTGGTAGCTGAAGACAAAGGTCATATTCTCTTGGGAATTTTAGGGCACTGTCCATCCCTTGATCCTCCCCTGTACTACCATAGCTGATGCTTACTTGAAAGCACCACCTTCTGGCCGGAGGCCAACCAGCATGAAACTAGTTCAATAAACAACAATAATACAACTAAGGACCCTCACAGAGTCCATTTCACTCCTGTGCCATCTCCACTGGAGCAGGTGCTACTATCCATGGCTGAGAGACTAGAAGATGGCTTACATCACAAGACCCCTTGCAGACACTCCCCAGTAGTAGCCTGAAACCCATTAGCCCCACAGGGTGGCTAGATCCAAAAGAGAAATAACAATCACAGCAGTTTGGCTCTCAGAAAGCAGCATCCCTACGAAAAAGGGAAGAGTACTACATCAAGGGAGCACCCTGTGGGACAAAATATTCTCAACAGTAGCCATTGAGCCCCAGATCTTCCCTCTGACATAGGCTACCCAAAATGTAAAGAACCAGGAAAACAATTCTGGTAATATGACAGAAGAAGGTTCTTTAACACCTTCAAAAAACTTATACTAGCTCACCAGCAATGGATCCAAACCAAGAAGAAATCCCTGATATGCCAGAAAAAGAATTCAGAAGGTCAATTATTAAGTTACTAAAAGAGGCACCAGAGAAAGGTAAAGTTCGACTTAATGAAATTTTAAAAAATGATATAAGATATGAGAGGGGAAATCTTCAGTAAAATAGATAGCATAAATAGAAAACAATCACAATTTCTGGAAATCAAGGACACAGTTATAGAAATGCAAAATGCACTGGAAAATCTCTGCAATAGAATTGAACAAGAAGAAGAAAGCACTTCGGTGCTTGAAGACAAGATTTTTGAAATAACCCAATTCAACAAAAACAAATAAAAAAGAATTTTTAAAAACTGAACAAAGCCACCAAGAAGGTTGGGAGTTAAATGACCAAACCTAAGAATAATTGGCATTCCTGAGGAAGAAGAGAAATCTACAAGCTTGGAAAATATATTTTGGAAATAGTTGAGGAATACTTTCCTGGCCTTGCTAGAGATCTAGACGTCCAAATACAAGAAGCTCAAAGAACACCTGGAAAATTCATCACAAAAAAGATCATCACCTAGGCACGTAGTCATCAGGTTATCTAAAGTCAAGACAATGAAAATAATATTGAGAGCTGTAAGGCAAAAGCATGAGGTAACTATATTATTAGTAGATTTCTCAGCAGAAACCCTGCAAGCAAGAAGGAATTGGGGCTCTATCCTCAGCCTCTTTATACAAAACAGTTATCAGTCAAGAATTTTGTATCCAAGGAAACTAAGCTTCATAAATAAAGGAAAAATACAGTCATTTCCAGAGAAACAAATGCTGAGAGTATGCCACTTCCAAGCCAGCACTATATGAACTGCTAAAAGGAGCTCTAAGTCTTGAAATAAATCCTCAAAATACATCAAAAAAGAATCTCTTTAAAGCATAAATTCTTACAGGACCTATAAAACAACACCACAATAAATATTATTTTAAAAAACAAGGTATTAAAACAACAAATAGCACAATGAATAGAATAGTGTCTCACATCTCAATACTAACGTTGAATGTAAATGGCCTAAATGCTCTGCTTAAAAGATATGTAATGGCAGAATGGATAAGAATTCAACAACCACATATCTGCTGACTTCAAGAGACTCACCAACATATAAGGGCTCACATAAACTGAAGGTAAAGGGGCAAAAAAAGACATTCCATGCAAATAAACACCAAAAGTTAGAAGTAGTGATTCTTATACTAGACAAACAAACTTAAAACCAAAAGCAGTTAAAAAATGACAAAAAGGGACATTATATAAAGATAAAAGCCATTGTCCAGTAGAAAGTATCACAATCCTAAATCCATATGCACTTAACACTGGAGCTCCAAAATTTGTAAAACAATTACTACTAGACCTAAGACATGAGATAGACAGCCACACAATAATAGTGGGTGACTTCTATACTCCACTGACAGCACTAAACAGGTCATTAAGACAGAAAGTCAAGAAAGAAACAATGGATTTAAATTTTACCCTAGAATAAATGAACTTAACAGATATTTACATAATATTCTACCCAACAAACACAGAATACACGTTTTATTCATCACTACATGGAGGATTCTCCAAGATAGCCATATGATCGGCCAGAAAACAAGTCTTAATAAATTTAAGAAAATTCAGATTATATCAAGTATTCTCTCTTACTACAGTGGAATAAAATTGGAAATCAACCCCAAAAGGAACCTTCAAAACCATGCAAATATATGGAAATTAAATAATCTGCTCCTAATTGATCACTGAGTCAGCAATGAAACCTAGATGGAAATTTAAAAATTGTTTGAACTGAATGATAATAGTGACACAACATATCAAAACCTCTGAGACACAGCAAAGGCAGGGCGAAGGGGAAAGTTCATAGTCTTAAATGCATACATCAAAAAGTCTGAAAAAGCACAAATAGGCAATCTAAAGTCATAGCTCAAAGAACTTGAGTAACAAGAATAAACTAAACCAAAACCCAGCAGAAGAAAAGAAGTAACCAAGATCAGCGCAGAACTACAGAAAATTGAAACAAACAAACAAATGAAAAGATAAAAGATAGATGAAACAAAAACCTGATTCTTTGAAAAGATAAATAAAATTAATAGACCCTGAGCAAGAATAACCAAGAAAAGGAGAGAGAAGATCCAAGTAAGTTCAATTAGAAATGAAGCAGGAGATATTGCAATCAATACATCAAAAATATGAAAAAATCACCCAAAGTTAGTGTCAACACTGTAATGCACATAAACTAGAAAACCTAGAGGAGATGAATAAATTCCTGGAAATGTACAACCTTCCTAGCTTAAACCAGGAAGAATTAGATACCTTGAACAAACCAATAATAAGTAGTAAGATTGAAATGATAACCAAAAATTGCCAAAAAAAAAAAAAAAAAGGTCCAGGCAGATTCACAGCTGAATTCTATCAGACATTCAAAGAAGAGTTGGTACAAATCTATTTACACTGTTCCACAAGTATAATCATTCTATGAATCCAGTATCACACTAATACCAAAACCAGGAAAGGACATAGAAAAAAGAAAACTACAGACCAATATTCCTGATGAATATAGATGCAAAAATCCTTAACAAAATGCTAGCTAACAGAATCCAACAGCATATCATTCCTGGTATGAGATCCATGATCAAGTGGATCTCATACCAGGAATGCAGGGGTGGTTTAACATGCGAAAATCAAAAAAATGTGATACACCATATAAACACAATTAAAAACAAAAATCACATGATCATCTCAATAGATGCAGAAAAAGCATTTGAAAAAATCCAGCACCCTTTGTGATTAAAACCCTCAGCAAAATCAGCATAGAAGGTACATACTTCAATGTAATAAATGCCATCTATGACAAACCCATAGCCAACATAATACTGAATGGGGAAAAGGTGAAAACTTTCCCTCTAAGAACTGGAACAAGACAAGGATGCCCACTTTCACCACTTCGATTCAACATAGAACTGGAAGTCCTAGAAGAAACAATCAGGTAAGAGAAAGAAATAAAAGACGTCCATATTGATAAAGAGAAAGTTAAACAGTAGCTGTTTTCTCATGATCTGATTGTATTCTTAGAAAACCCTATAGAATCATCTAAAAAGTTCCTAGAACTGATAAATAAATTCAACAAAGTTTCAGAATACAATATTTATGTATACACATGATTAGTTCTGCTAGACACGACTAGCAACCAAGCTGAGAATCAAATCAAGAACTCAACCACTTTTACAATAGCTACAAAAAATAAAATAAAGTACTTAGGAGTGTACCTAACCATGGAGGTGAAATGCCTCTACAAGAAAAACTACAAAATACTGCTGAAAAAAAAAATCATAGATGACACAAACAAATGGAAACACATCCCATGCTCATGGATGGGTAGAATCAATATTGTGAAAATGACCACACTGCCAAAAGCAATCTACAAATTCAGTGCGTTTCCCATCAAAATACCATCATCATTCTTTACAGAACTAGACAAAAACAATTTTAAAATATACTTGGAACCAAAGGAGCCCAGGTAGCCAAAGCAAGACTAAGCAAAAAGAACAAATCTGGAGGTAACACATTACCTGATGTTAAACTGTACTATAAGGCCATAGTCACCAAGACAGCATGGTACCAGTATAAAAATAGACATATAAACCAATGGAACAGAAAACTCAGAAATAAAGCTAAATACAGGCACCTAATCTTTGAGAAAGTAAACAACAAAAAGTGGAGAAAGGACATCCTATTCAACACATTTTGCTGGGATAATTGGCAAGCCACATGTAGGACAACGAATCTGGATCCTCATCTCTCACCTAAGACTCGAAACCATAAAAATTCTAGAAGATAACATCCGAAAAACCCTTCTAGATATTGGTTTAGGCAAATACTTCATGACCAAAACCCCAAAAGCAAATGAAAAAAAAAAATGATAAATAGATGGGGCTTAATTAAACTGTTTCTGCACAGCAAAAGAAGCAATCAACAGTAAACAGACAATCCACAGAGTGGGAGAAAATATTCACAATTTTTACATCTGACAAAAGAGTAATATCCAGAATCTACAAGGAACTCAAACAAATTAGCAAGAAAAAATTAAACAATCTCATCAAAAAATAGGGTAAGGACATGCATAAACAATTCTCAAAAGAAGATAAACGGCCAACAAACATATGAAAAAATGCTCAGTATGACTGATTATCAGGGAGATGCAAATCAAAACCACAATATGATACCACTTTACTCCTGCAAGAATAGCCATCATAAAATAATAATAATAATAATAAATGTTGGCAGAGAAGTGGTGAAAAGTGAACACTTTTAGACTGCTGGTGGGAATGTAAACTAATACAACTGCTATGGAAAACAGTGTGAAGATTTTTTTAAGAACTAAAATTAGAACTACCATTTTATCCAGCAAATCCACTACCAAGTATCTACCCAGAGGAAAAAAAGTAATCATACAAAAAAGATACTTGCACACACATGCTTATAGCAGCACAATTTGCAATTGCAAAAATATGGAACCAGCCCAAATGCCAAACAATCAATGAGTGAATAAGGAAATTGTGGCATATATGTGCAATGGAATACTATTCAGCCATAAAAAGGAACAAAACAATGGCATTCAAAGCAACCTGGATGGGATGGAAGACCCATTCTAAGTGACGAAACTCAGGAATGGAAAACCAAATATCCTATATTCTCACTCATAAGTGGGAGCTAAGCTATGAGGATGGAAAGGTTAGAATGATACACTGTACTTTGGAGACTTGAGGGGGAACAGCAGGAGTGGCGGTAAGGAAAAAAAGACTACAAATTTGGTACAGTGTATACTGCTCGGGTTATGAGTGCACCAAAATTTCACAAATCACCACCAGAGACTTCACTCATGTAATCAAACACCACCTGTTCCCCAAAAAACCTATGGCAATAAAAATAAAAGAAAATATTATCAAAATGATTTTTTAGTGAAACTGAATCTTGACCTCTGTAAATGAAAGACGGAAAAGGAAGCAAAAACAATGATATCACTAACCAAATGAGTTTCCCTCTGTGATTCTTCAGGCTTCTGTATTTTTCTGTTAGTTTTTCCTTTCTTATAAATGTCCGGAGCTAGATTCATCTGGCTACACATTTCCAAGAGAAGAAATTAAATTGTTAGTTTCCCATAAAAAATATATTTAAAAACAAATAATTTTTACACTATAATTTTTGATTGCCAATGTATTATATATAAATTATTTGGGAGGGAAATTTAGAAAACTTGGCATGTTTTATATAGTTTTCAGTTTATACACACACACACACACACACACACACACACCCAGAGGTTTGGTTTTAAAAAAATTAAATAAAATAATCTTTGCATCATTTATTTTGGAATGTAATAATATGGCTGTGCCTGACCAGAAAGAGACATTTGTTTCTTCAGGGTGTGAGAAGAAAAATTTGCTTTGGCCAGGATTAATTAAGTTGTAGTTGAACTGCTGTCACATTCATCTCTGAAATTCATCACTTTCTTCAATACAGAAGCTTTCCTTATATGTCAAAAAGAATTATTCCCAATCTTAAAATCTCAATTTTAAGATTGAGAATACAGATCCTGTTGCTATTTTTATCTTTATTACTTCATGAATTTATATATTTAGAGTCTGGAAAATTCTGGACATATGTTACACTTGGAGCAAAGTAATTTTGTAAATAAAAAAAGGTTTTGCAAATTAAGTAACAGGAAGAGAAAGAAAGATTAAAAATTGCAAACTTGAGAGAGAAGAAAAGGGAGACTATAAAGGAAAGAAGAACATAGATATATAAAATTAACAGAAATATAGATTTAGAAAAGGGTGAAGGAGAATAAAGGAACTGAAAAAGAGAAGGAAGGAGGAAGGGAAGGAAAAAGGGAGGGAGGGAGAGAAAGAATGAAAAAAGAAAAGGAAAGAAGGTAATAGGGAAAGAGAACTAGAAAGGAGAGAGACTACATTAATAGATAGATCATTTTTCATTTCATTAAACTATGCATCTAGTTCTATTGTATCATCAAATAAAATCATTATTATTTTTACTAAAAGTTTGTTGAATTTATTGTCATCTAAAATGAATTATATTTTAAGTGTCTTAATATTGTATGATCTTTGGTGCCACTTATAATAAACTTCTTTATAAATTAACCTATAATAATCTGATATTAGTCTGTTAAAGTGGATAACTAAGACTTAATTATAGAATTGACAAGAGTTTTTAATACTTCTCAGCAACTTGCATATGAAAGATTAGCAATAACACTATAGTTTACAACATAAAATAAGAACCACTAAATATTCCAAAGTCAAGAGTGGGGCAAGAGCTATCAATTCGAATGAGATATCCATTACATTAATAAAATAATTGGCCAGGCTCGGTGGCTCACACCTGTAATCCCGGAACTTTGGGAGGCCAAGGTAGGTAGATCACCTGAGGTCAGGAGTTTGAGACCAGCCTGGCCAACATGGCAAAACCCTGTCTCTACTAAAATACAAAATTTAGCCGGGCATGGTGGTATGGGCCTCTAGTCTCCGCTACTTGGGAGGCTGAGGTGGGGGATCATTTGAGCCTGGGCAGTGGAGGTTGCAGTGAACCAAGATTGTGCCGCTGCACTCCAACCTGGGTGAGAAAGTGAGACTCTGTCTCAAAAATAAAAATAAAATAATTGGATTTAGTTTTACCTTATGGGTTTTATATTATACAGGTAAGAAGAACCACAAAGAAAGTCAGGAGATAAAAAACAAATTTGATTAAAGGACAAAGTTTCCACCTAAATTTTCAGTCTGTCTTTTCCTTTCAATCGTGACATATATGACCTCTGAGGTAAAAAGTATCCTTTATTCCTGTAGACTAGCAATTTTACCATTCTAGCAGTTGTTCTCTTCATTGAAATATGTCCTTGCTTCCAGCTAAAATGAATACTTAAGGAGTAGAAATTTTTATGGACTATGTCATAGGAAGCATAAACAGTATTTTCAAATGCAGGGTGTAAGTTAAGTAAAACATGACACTAAAAAAGAACAGCAAAACTGTTGTTTTCTAACTGTTGGCTAACCAAGATGACTAGCTAAGTAAATATATAAACATTTACATTGGAAGTAAAAACTATTTAAAAAGATATTTTATTGTGAAGCCCAAACACAAACTTGGCTTTGACTGCTGTTATAGGCAACTCAGCTTCTATCCTGAAGGACATCTACCCTTATGTGTTTTGGCAGATCTCCAGGTTCCCCTGGGAGAAAGTAATATCTCTATTTACATATCAAAGCAAATGAAAGATCCAAGCTCAACGGAAGTCTAAGGGGATGTGAAAGTATTCTATGAGACAACAGTTTCAAAAATTTTCCTTCCTAAGCCAGGCTACCTCCTTCTTTTTATTTCATTTTATTTACTTTATTTTAAGTAATTTTCAATATTTGTGGGTACAATGACCAGGACGCTGTAGTATCTTGCTGAGAGGCAACCAAGATAAGTCTGAGAAAGAGTTAAAAGATGCTATGCAAGTGATTTTTGAATTATTTTGAATTAAATAACTGTTTTCAGTAAAAGTATAGGGAAAAAGAGAAGTCATTTTAAGGATCTGGGCCCACTCTCATGCTTTTACTGTTTTGGACATCTACAGAATTACACAGAGAAGTGATCAATAGCAGTTCTGCACTTGATGAAAAAGGATTAATACCCCATAACCAAAAGGTACTTAACTTGATTTTTACTGTGTATTGAAGAATATTTTAAATGATCATCTTAACTTCTGTACATTTATTAAAATGCAGTTTCTGTTTAGTAGGGTTCTCAGCTTTCTTCTCTTTGTGCAGCCTGGCGTACACAGTACACTATATTGAAACAAATGCTAAGCTGATGTGGGGTTAAAAATTCAGCCTATCAGAGGTGCCATCAGCAAGATTCTCCTGGTCATTTGGCACTGAATGCTTCCTATAAAGATGTGAAAACTAAAAGCTAAACATACGTATTAAATAATAATATTAGGTTGGTGCAAAAGTAATTGTAAAAATCTCAACAAAGAGGACATAAAACATTCAGAGATTGATGTCTTTTTGTGAATATCTGTGGTTAAAAGTTTTCTACAAGTATGCGAATATCGTCTTTCACAATTCAACTGTGTCATCTGTTAAGGTTTAACTATTCTAAAATGGCATTTTTGCTGCATTTAATAAGAAATGAGAGTTATTTTTTATTTCATCAAATCAAAACCTTGTTCTTCACTGAATTGACAAATGTAATTGTAATTACGATAATTCTTCACATTCATGAAGTTCTTTTACTTTCTCTTAAAATTCCTTTGATGAAGGAAAAGGAAGGACCAACCAGATTTCGATGGAATGCTTATTTTCCATTCCATCAAACACTTAAATGCTTGTTAACTTTTCTCTATCTCTCTCTGTCTCTGTCTCTCTTTGTTGTTCACTCACTCTTGCCTTCCTTTTAATTCTCTGTTAACATTTCTTGAATCCTTGCTATGATTCAGGTTTTTTATCATCTGGGAGCTTTTTTTCATGGTGCCTTATTTGTCTCAGTATTACTATAAAAGTTTTTAGCATAAATTATGTGTAGGGCCAAGTGCTAGATACTTAAAATCACTGAAGGTTTAGGTATAATCATAACACATTCAATACTAATGTTTCCTGTTATTGTTTCCTGTTATATGCTCTTATATTTTTGTAATTTAACATTCCACAGCCCAGAATTCAATTCCAATGCACAAAGACACTTAAATATATCCTTGAAGTTGTTGAGTAATTTTTACACTTTCCTTCAAGAAATGTTTATTGAGCATCTACTATGTGCTAAGCACTGTATTACATGTTAGAGATATAAATGAAGAATAACATAGTACCTCTTCTCAAGAGATTATAATCTTAGTGAAAAAAACAGACATGACAACTGATGAATATAGAGCAATGATAAGTCTGACAATAAAGGAATAACAGATCTTTTTTTTTAGACTCAGTTTCGCTCTTGTCCTCTAGGCTGGAGTGCAATGACGTGATCTTAACTCACTGCAACCTCCGCCTGCTGTGTTCAAGCAATTCTTCTGCCTCAGCCTCCCAAGTAGCTGGGATTACAGGCTCCTGCCACCACACCCAGCTAATTTTTGTATTCTTAGTATAGACGGGGTTTCACCATGTTTGCCAGGCTGGTCTCGAATTCCTGACCTCAGGTGGTCCACCAGCCTCGGCTTCCCAAATTGCTGGGATTATAGGCATGAGCCACTGCACCCAGCCAGGAATAACAGAGTTTTATGGGAGGACAATGAAAGACCTCACAAGTTTGCTCGGAGGATGAGTCAGAACAAGGCTCACATAAGTGGATTTTAATGATGAAGGACTTTGCCAAGTAGATGATAATAATTAATAACTATCCTTTATTGAGACCCCTGCTAGGTCCCAGGCAATAGGCTAAGTATAATGGTTATTACCTCTGTTTTACAAATGAGATAACTGAGGTTCAAGATGTTAAATAACTTCTCCAAGATCACACAGGAAGTAAATAGCAGAAGCAGAATTTAAATCCCAGTTTACCTTATTCTGCCTACATGGTACTACTATATTTTGCCACCATTTTATAGTTTTCCTTATAATATGATCTTGTAAAATGTTATTTTTTTAACCTTTAATAATTTGTTTACAATTTTTTAAATTTGTATTTAGCTTTTTATTATGTTTGTTAATTAAAAACTAGTTTGTGTGTGTGTGGGTAAATTATACTCAACCGTGATTTCAGCCCTACCTATCTCTTTGGGATTTTATGAGATGCCAATGACATGAGACTTTTAAAAGTTCTTTGGAAATTTCACAAATAAAACGAGTACAAGTTATTATTTATAACATATTTTCCAGCCACAAACGTTTGCTCAGTTTTTGTATTTAAAGTTTTGTTTTCACTCTAAGAATTATTTTCTAGTGTCTGTTGAGTTTACCTTTGCATGTCTGTGGACGTTCCCGTGTTCTATTTCTTTGCAATCATATTTAATTGATTTATAGTTAGAATTGTGATTTGGCAGTAATTACTTGATCATCTCTAGATGATATCAATCGAGTTGTTTGTAAACTGACTACCATTAGTTACTTTCATTTTTCCCTTTTGCATAATTTTGTACATGCATGCATGTGTATGTGATAAAGCTCTAGAATATATTACAGCAATACTAAAGTCAAAGTTAACTGACTTAAGCTTAAGCTTCATTTTAAGACACTGTCATATGCATACGATAAAGGTCTTCCACATTTCTTTAATACTCAATCTGGTTGTAGCACCAGTAATTAATTTATATTTTTGAAAAATTTTTGAATGCCATTTTCCAACAAGTGGTTACTTTCTGGACACATTTCTATGATATGTACGAAGAGCTAAGCATGTGACTTTGCATTATTTGTTTTTAATAGTTTTTGTATACTTCCATTGAATTGTGTCTTGAAGTATTTATTTCTGCCTTTTTAACCAGAAACTTATTCTCAGTCTCCCAGGATCTGGATTCTAATACCTTTGAGCTACTTTATTTGCTTAAAATATAGTAAATCATTTGAGGTAGTTTTAATAGTGACGAAACTGCCATTTCTCTTTATATTATATATTTAATATTTCCCTCAAACATTCACAAGGTTTGTCTGTTCCAAAGATGTGGGGATTAAAAAAAAATAACAGATAGGCTCACTATTCGCTTCCATTTTCCTCTTCATTCAAGGCTAGATCTTAGAATTTTAGAATTTCATAAAGTTGTAGGCAAATCTTTAATTGAACCAGCCTGACAGCAAGATAATGACTATATTGTACCCAGAATGAGAATGGAATTATCCATACTTTATGACCCCTGTATAGATTTTCATCGTTAATTATTTTCTAAAATTATTTTATATATTGGATATAAATATTTACTTGTATGAAGAAGCTTTTTGTTTTTAAATGAATTTTATCTTATTTTATTTTTTCAACCTTTGTTACAGAAACAAGGTGTGCATGTGCAGGTGTGTTACAAAGGTATATTGTGTGATGATAAGTTTTGGGGTACAACTGAATCCACCACTCAGGTAGCGAGCATAGTACTCAATAGGGTGTTTCCCAACACTTGTCCCCCTCCATCTTTCCCTCCCTTACTTAATGTCTCCATAATATATCTTAATTAGTGTATTTTTCCTAATCAACGAAAGTAAAATAGACAAAATGAATATCTCTTTTTCTCTGTGGATATTTTTGGTAAGATAATAGTATGATCTATGTTTGAGTAATAAGCTAGTCTAGGGAAGTCAAAGCAAAAGTTTAGAATACTTTAGAAGGCTATGTAATGTTAGGAGTATAAAGATTCTTGACATATAAAGTTCCCCTTCTCCACCACCCTGAGATTGGAAAACAGAGCTGAAAATCCAAAAACATTTTGTGGAATACAGTAATAATAAAAAGGAAAAACCAGCTCTATTTATCAAGTGTTTTGTAAGTAAGCCCCACAATCCCTTCCACTATATGCTGTAAATTTTCTCTAAATTAACCAGCTACAAACTGGTAACACAATTAAGGAATTGTGTCTCAGAGTTCTCCCTCGTAAGTGGGAGTTGAACAATAAGAACAGGGATACAGGGAGGGGAACAACACACTTTGAGTCCTGTTGAGGGGTTGGGGCAAGGGGAGGGAGAGCATTAGGACAAAACCTAATGCATGTGTGGCTTGAAACTTAGATGATGGATTGATGGTGCAGCAAACCACCATGGCACATGTATAGCTATGTAACAAATCTGCACATTCTGCATATGTATCGTGGAATTTAAAGTAAAATAATAATAATGGTTTTATTTTACCTTTGTAGTCAATTTCCAAATTCTTATACTGTTGAAATTCATTCCATCACTATTGACTATAGAATAAAATACAACATAAGTTACATCCACATTATACCCATTCCAAAGGAATGTACTTATTCAAATATCTGAAATCCCTCTCCATATTAGAGCCTAGCCCACATAGATGCAGTATGGAGCCTGATATCCACTTTTGAAGAAAGCTACAGCAGATGATTTGTTGTCTTGCATTATACACTCCTAGGAAAACTTAGAGAAGATCATCTCCATTCTAGCTCTAGAATTCTATCGTTTACAACTATATGCAAGAGAGAAGAGCAGATAATTATGCTAGTTAAACCTGAGAACAAACAAAAATGCCAGTTATGAGTAAGTCCTTGATGTCTATAAACCCATATTATATTTTCTTAAATTTCCAGGAGAAAATAAAGAGATGACAAAGGAGCAGTGAACAAAACTTTTTTCTTGTGGTTTATAACAACCACATGTTACATTATCACATATACCCCCTCTTAGGTGAAATTCGAGTATAGAGGTAGAGCTACGTATTGCAATACTTCCAGAATAACTTCTGGGGTAACATCCTGGAACATATGTGTATAAGTGGATCGTAAATAGTCTCAAGCAACTGAAAAACAGAATCTGCACTCATATTATTACTGAGAGGAAGTTGAAAATTTACTAAAAAATAAGACCCTTGTTATCAGCAAAAATGTTAGATTGTAAAAATCAGGGCAACTAAACAATTCTTACATCTGATACATGAGATACATTCCACATTCATTTAACTGAGATTTACTAAGTATATACCACAGGAATAGTCCTGGGCTAGGTGCTGTTAAACACAAAGAAATATACAGTATGAATGCTGTACTTAAAGCATGTATACCATATGTAAAGACACAAAATAAATGTATATTAAAGCTACTGAGCAATTCATGAGTATAAGCAAGTACTACAAAGCATAAAGTTATATTAAAATGAAAGATCAGATTTAAATGATCAGTATTGTGTGAATTCAGAGAAAAGAGACTGATGTGGACTGGCTTGATCAGGAAAGGCTTTCTGAAGGAGGTGAGACTTGAGGTGGACCAAAAACTGATTCTGGGTGGTAAGGAACTGGGTTGATAGCAGTCAGGAGTGGGGGCTATTCTGTGTCTGAAGAAAAATGAATAGTAAATAAAGTCTTAAAAGCTGTACTTAATGGTTGCAAGATCCTGTTTTTGAAAGAAGCATTAGGGAAGACGAGCAAGAGACTAGGAGCCCTGCACCCTTGGGCTGAGTCAGATGCTACTCTGGCTGGGCCAAGAATTGGTCCTGTTGTCATATATTCTGTGTTTCCAAATTACTTTGGTGAGTGGATTTTATTATTTCCCACTTTCAACTCATCATAACTCAATCAATTACCATGTGACATTTTGCAAATAAATAAAAACCTTACAGCTAAGCATATATAATATGGCATAGCAGATTTTCATCTTATGTTTGTGAACTAGCCAGACCTATATTTTAAGAAGGATCACTCACAGATGTTTCACAGAAAGAGAGGAGAAAGAGAGAGAAAGAAATCCACCCACTGTGAACACATTTAATTGTTCTTACCAGGGTATCTGTGTGAATGATGCAAGCTGTGCAAAAATAATAAGTGTGGTATATTTTGTGCAAGTCTATAAAAAGACTAAAACAGTCTGGGCACAGTGGCTCATGCCTGTAATCCCAGCACTTTAGGAGGCCTAGGTGGGTGGATCACCTGAGGTCAGAAATTATAACCAGTCTGGCCAACATGGTGAAATCCTGTCTTTACTAAAATACAAAAATTCGCTGGGCATGGTGGTGGGCACCTGTAGTCCCAGCTACTTGGCAGGCTGAGGCAAGACAATTGCTTGAACCCAGGAGGTGGAGGTTGCAGTGAGCTGAGATTGTGCCATTGAACTAGAGCCTGGGTGACAAGAGTGAAACTCTGTCTCAAAAAAATAAAAATAAATAAAAAGACAAATATAGACCAGATCTGATAGTAGCTTCTTGTCTCCTGGAGTTTGTAATAAGCATTAAATAGAGGAAAGAACAGCGAAATAGGAAGAAATTGTTCACATCTTCAGTTCCCCATATTGGAAAGTCAAACTCATTAGATACTCATCCTCTAGCAGAGGAACCTAGGGTTTCTGAATTTCTCTAAGTGAATTTATTTTTAATGCTAGCTGTTTCCGAAAATCCCTGACATATTCTAGCTTAGTTAAAAGGAAGGAGATTACATCCTGAGGAAGACTAATTTGGTTGAGCTCTGCAAAAGGGTTGTTTATTCTAAAGATGGCTGGAAAGTGAACAGGAAAGATGAAGAGAAAAACTATACATTTCAGCCTTCGAAGCATGGTTTGGCTTTTGTTTCATAACCCTACTCTTTAATATCAGATTATAAGCCTCTAAATTTTCTTTCACTATCAGTGGTTAATTATTAATAATATGATAAAGCAAACCCTTCCCAATTTAAAAGTAACCTTAGAAAGGAAACAAAAGAAAATGTGTTGAATATTTACTATACTGTAGGTTTATGCTAGAGATTTTAACTTTAATTAGCATACTGGATCCTCGACACACTTATGTGATTCACTCTAGCCCTTATTAACTTTCAATTATGTGACACTTAAAAAATAATTCCACTATCACAATGGAGTGAGGTTATGGACAATAATGCTCATTTTAACAAGGTGAACTCACCCAGAATTACTATGCCGTTTTCACCTTTCCAAAATGTGAAAAAACACAACAGTGAACCGCCTTCCAGAAAATACAATCTAATAGCAAACTATTGAGATTTTACCTGAATACTCTGGAGAAGTCATTTTTCTCCGCCTATTTGGCTTAAAAGATGACTGTTGCTTCAGTGCAGGTATATGAATAGTAGTTTCAGAAGAGTCTTTAGGTTTTTCCAAGAGTCATGTAAAAGCTGTTTGTTGTTATAAACCTCTCTCAAGTATAAAGAACATTGAGTTCCAGTATTTGCTACTTCCTGCTGAGCAGATGTTTGGCATCTTTTGTTTTTGGAGTCAAATCAGAAAACTTTGGCTACTATGTAGGAAACCATATCTACTGAGTGTAGAATTTAGCCAATATTGTGTGTGTTGGGGGGGGCGGGGTATGCTTTCTAACCTTCTAATCCAAACACTTGAACCTTTGCAAGTGTCATATGGGCAGTTCTCTGCATTCTGTTTTGTTAATGGGCAAGCTGAGTGGGATTGATTTGGGGTTAGGGAAGTTACAAAATTCCTGTCGTTTGCACTTTCATTCTTAAAAAAAGCAGTCAACACTGAAAATTCAGAAAATCTGTGGGGTATCCGCCTTTTTCCATACTTCTCTGGTGCTTGTTTAATCCAAGGAACTGGAGAAACTATATAATATATATTCAGGAGAGAGCTCCTCAGAAGATTTTTTTCTCAGTCCCAGCTGTGAAAGGAGAATTTTGCTCATTATAATCTGTGTGGACTGCCGCAGCACACATATGACCTGAACACCATTGAAACTTAGCTCAGTGGTTTTCTTGCTCCATTGCACAAAACAATCAAATGCATTTATCTGATCAATTGCATACACTGATTTTACGTATCACTTCTCTAGAAAATGCAGTGTCGGGAAAAGCTTTGGATGGATACATCAATGGTAATAAAGTGGGACATATATATATATACATATATCATGGCCACTGATATATATGTATAGATATATCGATATATCAGTGACCATGAATACTGGCTTGTTTAAGACACACAATCAGATGCAACAGATTGGTCTCAACTTTACTGATTTTGCTCTTGGCCTGTTGGATATGATTCTGTATCGTAGCACCCAAAAATTTGGAATGACTAAAAAAGGAGAGTGAAGTTTGATTAAATCAGTTGTTGTGTACATTCCACATAGTACAAACCCTCTTTGTGCCTTGTATGGTGCTATTCCCATAATCAGATTGGTTGGTGATGCTAAATAAATGTTTAGCTGTTTTTCTCATGAATTTTATTTACCCAAACAGTTTAAACAATATGATCTGTATTGTCTGATATGACAAAAAGTCCAGACATAGGATGATTCTAGGTTTATTAAATTAAATGTCTCAGTAATACAAAATAACAGTTGTTGCTAATGTTTTTCTCTGCAATTTCAAGCATTTCACATTAGGGTTGAATAGTAAAACTTTAATTCTGCTACTATAAGTCTTAATTTATTTGTTTTACACCAAATGTTTTAAAATATATTACCTTATTCAATGCACACAAAATAGTTCTTACGTATTATAACAGATACTGATGTTTGTATATCCCACAGAAATACAATCCTCCCCTTCCTCCTTCCTAACAAAACACTATTTTTTACTTATGTAGGACTTTTTCTTTAGGGCTTTGTATTTAAGATAAGTGGATGCTGTTCCTAATCCAGGGAATGCATGTCAGTGAATGTGGGCAAGATTAGTGATGCAATATTTCTGGCCAATGATTAGTTTTGTTACAGATATAAGACTCATTTCTGATGAATGAGACTGGAGAGAAACTTTTTTGGGGGGCATTAGGAAAAATCTTACTTGGTGATTAAATAAAAAGAGAACAGATACATGCAAGAAATGTCAACCATTGTTATTCTTCTGGGCTTTTTTATGTTTGAACCTGATCCCTGAAAGTGCTGCAGCTATCTTGCTTCCATATAGATACCTAAATTGACTTGCTTCGAATGGCAGAGAAAAACCTTGGCAAGGACTTTGGTCTTTTGTGTCAATGAGCCATTGAATTAACTAAACTTAGAATAAACTTATGTCTGTTTATTTATGTCAGACAATACAGATCGTATTGTTTAAGCTGTTTGATACTGGGGCTTCTGTTACTTTCAAGCAAAAAATACCTAAGCTGATATAAGTAAAAGTTTGCTTTTTGTTTTTTTCAGGATCTTGCTCTGTCTCCCAGGCTGGAGTGCAGTGGCGCTATCTAGCTCACTGCAACCTCCACCTTCCAGGTTCAAGCAATTCTCGTGCCTCAGCTTCTCGAGTAGCTGGGATTACAGGTCCATGCCACCACATCCAGCTAATTTTTGTATTTTTTAGTAGAGACGTGGTTTTGCCATGCTGGCCAGGCTGGTCTTGAACTGCTGGCCTCAAATGTTAGGCCTGTCTCGGCCAAAGTGTCGGGATTACAAGCATGAGCCACCATGCCTGGCCTCCAAGTTTATGTTAACCACATTTTTCAAGTGAAGAATCTGAGGTTCAGAGAAGCTAACTGAGTTGTTGAATGTCTCAGACAAACATTGGGAGGGCAGAGATTCATATCTAGAATTGAATGAAAACATATTTTCAGCTATTTTCATTGCAACACACAGATTCCCATGGTATATTGCCAGTTCATCCTCTTAAGTGCATTGTTCCCATTATTCTTCTAAATTAATATTTAACTAAGGAAATCTGGGAAAAATGCTACCCATACTTGTCAGACAACATAATATCGACTGTTACATCTGACGTGGATTAACTAAGAGATTTATTTTACGGAAGTCCAGATCTGTCTTGTAAGCATCATATTATACTCCAAATAGCACTCTGGCAAATCCTATCTAAACATCACATAGTGATCTCTCTTCAACAAGTCCAACATTAAAATAATTACCTTTTCCCCAAACCTAGTCTACCTTCTATATTATACATCTGTATTAATGATACCACAGTCCATTTAGGGACCTAAACAAGATACCTGGAAATTATTCCTGACACTTACCTTGCTATCACTCCTCAGTTGTGAGTTATAATAAGATTTTATCATTTTTATACTGTAAACGTCTTTCAAATTCTCTTTGCTCATCTGTTCCACCAGTACACACTGGAATGCATGCTTTGAAGTATCCTGCATATTTTACATACACACAAAAAATTATTAAAGAACTAGATTTTTCTATCACTCAGAATTCAGTCCTCAGCCCTGGTAGACCATGACCCATAACTCTAAACACCTACTGGGATAGCTAACACTATTCATGCCTCAGGAAAACCTTTTTACTTCCCATACCCTAGGTCCTTGAGCCAAATGGTGACTGTGATCAAATGCCTAGAAAGTTTGTGGATTATATCAATGGTGGAAATGGGCAGTATTTTGGGATGTGGGGAAGATTTAAGCACAGAGATTCACAGATAAGTGAAAAAGAAAATTAACTAATTTGTCAAAACATTCAGATGTCATAAATGCCATAAATTTCTGTATAACAAAATATCATTTCCCAGTGGTGCTGAACATCCATCTTCCTTATCTCTCTTCGTGTTCCAATCTGCAGTTCTAGATGCATACGTGAAGTCTTAGGTATGCATATGTGTAAGCTGAGAAACATTTTGCACTGTTAAATAGTTCACGCTACTTATATGTCTATATATGTATGTCTAGTCTTACATAAATCAAGCATGATATTCATTATTTTGGCAACTAGGTGAACATTGGATTGCTAGAAATACAAATAGTTTTGCTTTATAAAATCACTTAATAAGATTCCATTTCAGGATATTAAAGAATATTGGCCTTATTTAAATAATTTTGAACTTATAAATTTGGTAGTTTTTAATTATAATTTATGTTTTGTCTTTTAAATTAAAACATATTTTTGAATTTTTAGAGACAAATGAAAGCATAACATATTTTCTTTTTTTATTTTTATGCTTTCTAAAATACACCTTTTCTGAAAATAATGTTCAAATTTTGTACCCCTTGAATACAATTTTATAATCTTTTTGATTACTGAAAACAGAAACATTCAGATAGTAGTAAAAATATAAAACACTAAAGTGGAACTTAGAAAAGAAATAAAGCTGAAAAAATAGTATATTGAAAAGGTAGAAGTATATTGTGTGTTTAAAAAAATAGAAACAATGAAAATGCTCCAACTTCTGTTGAACATGACTCACATAAAATTCATTAACAAGATCGGACATTACAAATTCTTCATTTAATAGTTAATTCCTAGCAAAACAAGAAGTTTGAGCAAAGAAATTATTCTCATAAGTCCAAACTTGAACAGGTCAGATGAAATATATGAATCTTAATTTTTTGTTATTATAAAAAAATTAATTACTGATCAAAACAATGAAAATGAAAGAGAAAGTTATTCATATCAAATTCACAATTCAGAGCAACAAATACATCTCTGGCATACCGGATAATAAAGAAAAGTATATTCACAAAACTGGGACATAGAATGAGAAAGGTAAAACATTTGAATCTTTATTTATTGGATAATGCTCCTGGAAAATGGCTGCCATTTCCTATCACAGCATGAAAAAGGTTTTAGCAAAGTGAAATTCAGTTTTCTTTTCTTTTCTTTTCTTTTGTTTGTTTGTTTTTGAGACAGTCTCACTCTGTCACCCAGGCTGGAGTGCAGTGGCATAATCTTGGTTCACTGCAAACTCTACCTCCCAGGTGCAAATGATTCTCCTGTCTCAGCGTCCCACATAGCTGGGATTACAGATGTGTGTCACAATGTCTGGCTAATTTTTATATTTTTAATAGAAAAGGAGTTTCACCATGTTGGTCAGGCTGATCTCAAACTCTTGACCTCAGGTGATTCAGGTGATCCACCTGCCTTGGCCTCCCTTCACGCTGGACCCTAATTCATTTTTAATTAATTCTACATTTCCCCTAATTGGATGAGTGTAGCAGCATACTTAGCATTTCATTTTATACCAAAAGTCCAAGAATCTTTCAAGTGAATAAACAATCTGTGAAAAATAGATTTTGTCCTCTCTGTACAGAACTAATATATTTTGTTACTTCCACTTCATCATTCACACCCAATCCTTAAGATCATTTTGGCCCAGTGAAGGTATTTATGACTATGAGGGTATTAGATTCTCAATTAAAAAAACACACAAACTGTAACTTACATACATGAAACACTGGAGCTGGTGGGTAAAAAGTTTGAATAAACAGTAATAGTAAGTGTATCACAAAGACAAGTATAGGCCAATACAGGACAATGACATGATGTTCTTAAAATAATATAGAAAAAAAAAATTTCAGGCTTATTATATATCATATTAAAATCTCTTGGCTAAACCTGTAAAATGAAGAAAAAACTAATTAGTCACTAGGATGAATAATTCAAAATGAGATTTTAAATTTAATATACAATAAAATAAGAAATCATACATAAAATTCAAAAAGCAAATCTTATTCAGCAGAATTCGATTATACCTTGGGGAAAATCATGTTGAAAAAATAATACTTGATATTTTATAAAATGTAGGTTTTAATTTTTTCAGATAATATGTTTTAATTTTATGATGTATTTGAAAGATTGTTGAGAATAAGCCTATGTTTATTATACACTATTCAAAATTGCAAATGCATGGAATCAACATAAATGCCCACCAATGATAGAATGGATAAAGAAAATGTGGTACATTTACACCATGGAATACTATGCAGCCATAAAAAAGAACAAGATCATGGCCTTTGCAGGGACATGTATAGAGCTGGATGCCATTATTCTTAGCAAACTAACACAACAACAGAAAACTAAATACCATGTATTCTCACTTATAATTCATAACTAAATAATAAGAACACATGGACACATAGAGAGGAAGAACACACATTGGGAACTATTGAGGGTAGAAGGTGAGAGGAGGGAGAGGATCAAGAAAAGTAATTAATGGGCACTAAGCTTAATACCTGCTTGAAGGCCAGGCACAGTGGCTCATACCTGTAATCCCAGCACTTTGGGAAGCTGAGGCAGGCAGATCACTTGAGGTCAGGAGTTTGAGACCAGCCTGGCCAAAATGACAAAACCCCATCTCTACCAAAAGTAGAAAAATTAGCTGGGTGTGGTGGTAGGCACCTGTAATCCCAGCTTCTCTGGAGGCTGAGGCAGGAGAATCACTTCAACCAGGGAGGTGGAGGTTACAGTGAGGTGAGATTGGGCCACCGCACTCCAGCCTGGGCCACAGAGCAAGACTCCATCTCAAAAAACAAACAAACAAACAAACAGACTGGGTGAAGAAATAATCTGAATAACAAACCCAATCATGCAAGTTTACTTACATAACAAATCTGCACGTGTACTCCTGAAGTTAAAATACAAGTTAAACAATAAAAATAAAAATAAATAAATTAGCAGAAGTCCATTATTTTTGGTAAAAAACAACATGCCTCTAACACCATCAGGAATCTTTTCTTGCATTTTTCAGAGATCTTTACATGATGTTTGCTTCTTGTGTGGCATTATCAATTTCTGCACTGCTTTCAGTAGTTAAGGTTAAAACTCTATTTTCTGTTTCACTGTGGTTTGACTACTTAACTCTTTTGTGTGTTCTTATGTGCACATTACAATTTTACTAAATAAGGAATCCTAAAAAATCTTTGGGGGACCTGAAATGATACTTCAATAAATAGATTTTAATTTATATAAAAAAATTCTATGGATTTAGATCATGCATTGAAAATAGTGAAAATTACAACATAAGGCATGGGGATTTTTGTAATGAAATTAATATTTTTTGTGATATGTTTTATAATAACACTATTTTGTCAGCTGTAACTCCATTACAGATTTTCCCCATAATTTCTGAACTAGGTGAGTGCAGTTTATTGAAAAAATATGGTCACAATGTTTTGAAACTTATTTATCACGAGGTGAATAAATGATTGCTGTTGTGGTTTTGTTGTTGTTCTTGTTTTTTCAAGACAAAGTTTTGCTCTTGTTTCCCAGGCTGGAGTACAATGGCCAACTTATTGCAACCTCCACATCCGAGGTTCAAGTGATTCTCCTGCCTCAGCCTCCTGAGTAACTAGGATTACAGGCATGCATCACCACACCTGGCTAATTTTTTGCATTTTTAGTAGAGACAGGGTTTCACCATATTGGTCAGGCTGCTCTTGAACTCCTCATCTCAAGTGCTCCACCTGCCCTGGCCTCCCACAGTGCTGGGATTACAGGCATGAGCCATCATGCCAGGCCTAAATGTTTGTTGTTTTAAGTCAATAAGTTTTTATTATACAAGAAAGACTAACTAATATAATGGCTCATTGTATAATCTAAGTATCTCTTAGAAGTTAGTAATGTTACTGACAATTCCAGTTCCTACTATTTCAAATGAAAAGAATTACTCCACCTTAAAATTAATTAAAAAGGGGGAGAGATCCAAGATGGCCGATTAGCAACATCTCAGGAATGTAGCTCCCAGTGAAAGCGCAGAGAACGAGTGGACGCCGCACTTTCCAACGAATTTTTGTTGCCCACAGACCGGGAGATTCCCGGCAGAGGAGACACACGGGTCGCCAGCGCTACTCTTTTGGCCGGCGCGGCTGTTTTGCCGGTGCCCCAGCGCGGTGCTTCCCGGTGCGGAGTATACGGGATGGACGGGCTCGGCTGGTCCCATTCCCACAAGGAAAACAGCAATTGGAAGTGCTGAGGACTGAGAGTTTCACAGCAAGCACAGCGAACCCGGGAAGGTCCGGTTCTGTGGGGAACGGGTATCCGCCAAAGGAAAACTAAGAAACAGAAAAAAATTTCCTCACCTGGTGGAGAGAGATCCAAGATGGCTGGGTAGCAGCAGCTCAGGATTGTAGTTCCCAGTGAAAGCGCAGAGAGCGAGTGGATGCTGCAATTGCAGACGAATTTTTGATGCCCACAGACTGGGAGATTCCCGGCGAAGGAGTCACCTGGATCGCCAGCGCGACTCTTTTGGCCGGCGCGGTGCTTCTCGGTGCGGATTGTAAGGGACTGGGTGCCCAAAGGCTCCGCTGGTCCCATCCCCACAAGGAGAACAGCAATTGGAAGCGCTGAGGAGAGAGCGAGCACAGCTGAACCTGGGAAGGCCCAGCTCTGTGGGGAAGGAGCACCCCCCGAAGGAAAACTAAGAAACAGAAAAAACTTAATAACTAACAAGCCGGACGTCCACTCAGAGACCCAATCTGAAAGTCGGCAATTACAAAGACGACAGGTGGATAAATCCACAAAAATGGGAAGAAACCAGTGCAAAAAGGCTGAGAAC